>OZ026615.1:1221059-1342059 GCA_964020975.1 Hermodice carunculata | reverse complement strand
ATTCATAGCAACATTTAATATATATTATGAACAGCTGTAAAAATTCTGATTGTTATCTGTGGCATTTCTTTGTAGACAGATAGGTGTGTCAGCAGTCCTGTATTCACCAAAGGCCACGTGCTAATCACTACAGGTTACAAGCAAAGCAAGCAACAGGTTTTTGGGATTTTTAATAGGAATAACACTTGAATTAAGCAACTTCGCCTACCATGCTTAACCATGAAATACACCCCAATGAAGTTGAACCATTCATAATGCAGCAAAATATATTAACATTATACATCTGAAAGTGGCACTTCCTACTTTCTGAGGAAGCCTGCAGCATGGCTTGCTGAATTCTTAACATACTTTACATATTTAAAGATTTTGGGAAAATTGTACATTTGTGAATTAAAGAGCATTGTTCAGTCAGATCCTGATAATTATATTCCAAGTTAGTTGTTGTTTTTCATCAGTGATATTAGGGTCCTGAGGTGAATTAAAATATTGTATATAAAATGCACAGTTCTTGCCATTTTTAAAGGCATGTCAGCAGTATGCAGCCTTCAACATGATGATTTCAGCATGCTTAATGGTTGCAGGGTTGCATAAGTCTTATCCCAAGTACTTTATGAACTTGTACGAATACATAATCTCTGTTCCATTGTTTTGTGTTCTTTTACGCTTATCACTCTGATAAAGAAGGTAACTTCTCCAGCTGGGTGCCTCTGGGTTGCTGTGGCACATCAGGGGCACAAAAACATGCAGTTTTTTTTGCAACAGATTCTGGTCATTATATGCCTAATGAGTTGAACTTTTTTAGCGATATAAGGCCCAACAGGAATTAAATATGCATTCAAAATACACAGGTCTTGTTCGAAGTTTTAAGGAGATGTCAAAAGGATGAAATAAATACTTAAACAAAAACATTCATAAAAAGTATAATAATGATCAGAAAAAGCTTGTTTTCAGTGCACGTGTGGTCTGTTTCAAGAACCAGCTCTGCGAAACATTTGGCTCAGCTGTGGTCCATCTTTCTTGAGATATTTTGGTAACATCCTCCTCTTGGCACCACTCACATGGCCTTCAATGAAATACTTTAAAACAATCATTTAAGAACAAAATTGATCAGAAGAAGCTGGGTTTTAATAGATGCCTGGTTAATCTTTATAGATACAATTCTGACAAAATTTGGTGGAGCTGTGGTGAGTATGTTGAGTTACCACAGTAAGGTCAAGGCTGATGGTCATCGGAACATATGACACTGGGGCAACAATACTCTAAAGGGCTTAATGTGCTGGAAGTAATGAAAGGGCTTTCATTTATTTACTGACTTTTTTAAATCTGTGGGGTTTCCATTGTCTGCTACGTGTTTCTTAATCTGCCCCTAAGGCAAATAGAGCAGGTTGTACCAATTAAGATATAAATACTGCCCACAGCGTTGTGACTGCCTTATTCAATCACTTTGTGTGAGATATGTCGTAATATAGCTGCATCATTAGTGAGGACTGTGACCAATTAAAGGGGTATTATGCAAATAAAGTGATGAGCCTTTGTGATGAAAGATCTATTTGAGAATACTAATTATGATCATGAAATCTGTCAGCAAAACACAGTGACATTCTGCAAGTAATTGACAACAAGGACAATTACTTTTGCAAACTAAAACCTGCTGGTACAGCTGTATATGATATTACGTATTAGTTACAGACAGCCTGTCTTCAAATATTTTAGGAATATGTCAGGCAACCATAGTTTATAGCCTGTCTACAAAAGTGAGACATTTATGTCAGGCAACCATAGTTTGTTACTTGTTGGTCTGCTGTGATGTCTGTCCAAAAACTGTTTTTTGGCCCATCACTATCTGATCTTAAAACAGCCACGATCTCTTAGAACAATGTACTTGAATCACTGCTCCCATAATGTAACACCAAGGCTCCGGCAATACGGTTCTACTTCTGTAGATCGCTTAACTGTGATCTTTCAACACAGGTGGTCTCTAACCATTTCCTCCAGAAATGAAAACTGGGTCAACAGCCTCCCATGGGGCAGATTGGGCACAGCTCAACCTTTCGCAAGGAAAGGTGTTGATTTAGGTATGCTTTTTTATGGGGTGTATGTGCAATTCTGATAAAAAGTGTCTTTCATCACCATATAAATTAAAGGTGAAAAATGCTGAGATCGGTTCAATGCATTTTGATGAAACAAATATGCATTGAGGCTTTGGTATTAATACTAATAATTGACTTTCATTTCTTAATGCACTTATGTGCTTAATTTAGGCCATTAGCGATTCTCTTTTCAGTTTAGGTCTGGCATCAATAAAGTATAGAGATGAATCGGTCTATAGAGAAAGGTTGGTCTTCAAAGACAGATACCAACAAACAGCTGGCAAATGAACGATTGGATCTTTTCCTTTCTGTTTATCTACATTTCATGAGCCAATGAATGTACTATGGTTACACCTGGTTGCTATTGTGACTGTATACATGTACTTACCACACTTCTCCTCATCTGTTCCTTCTGGACATTCTAGCAGAAAGTTGCATACCGGAGTTAGGCCCAGAGTCTCCACTGATGTACATATATTTCCTGAAAGGACACTGGCATCTGCTGGAAGTACAGGGAAATAATACAGTACAGTTAAACATGGAACCAATTAGAACCACAACATATTATTGCATCAAAAGAACACATAGTGTTTAGTCCCCAACAAGTGCTAACCAGTGACCTGTTGCTGTCTCCCCACCCAATACCCATTTACTGTGCCACTTCTGCTACGGGATTAAGTAGTAATGAACAGGGACTCAGTTAATGTAATAATAAAAGGGGGTCAAGTAGTGACAGATGGTCTATCTAGCAAATTTTACAGTTCACAATCTGTCTGCCAGTATCTTTACCACTCAAAAAATAAAAGATAAATAAACCAAAACAAAACAAAACAAAAAAAAAAAAAAAAAAAAAAAACAAAACAAAAACAAACAAACAAACCAAAAAACAAACCAAAAAAAACAAAAACAAAAACAAAAACAAAAACAAAAAACAAATATAAAAGAAATTATAACAAGTTATTATGCTTGTCACAGTTCCCATATTCGTAAATTTGAAAAACCACATTGATGTCTGTACGCTTTCTTGCAAGGAAGTACTATATATACTGAAATAGTAAATCTTTAGGAAGCTAAACTATTTCTGTGTATAATGTAATAATGAATCATTAGGAAGCTGAACTGTTTAATGCACCACGTTGATTTCTCCCATACTTATGTATTTACTGTAACCTTGATAAATATCTAGATTATTCTTTCACGAATTCTGATTAAATAGTTTAGAAAAAAAATATTACCCATGTTCATAATTTTCAACCCAACAATCAGAGCAAATCAAATTACAGCAACAGGCAGAGATTCAGAAAGCACCAAAACATCAACATTCATTTTCCAATGCCAATGTGAAGAAATAATTTTCACTGCTGACTTGAGGCAGGCAGTCATCCACAAAAGGCAACTGGTGGTTTGAAACCAGTCCTCTAAACCTCTGAAACACTCTTCATTAACTAAATAGTTCAGACAAACATTACCCATAAATTTGAAGCAACATTGACAACAAAGAGATTCAAGAATTACCAAAACATCAACATTCAAAATCACACAGAGTGCCATTATTTTGTAAGCTGTATTTGTGATGATTTTTGAGACCCTGCTGGTTCCCAGAGTCAGAAGACAGTGTGGCATTCTTGGCTTGGATCTAAAAGTTGTAGTGTGCACCATGTTAGCACACAATACACTTTTTGAAAGAAGAGATGTTTTTTGTCGTATACACATTGGTCCCTCCTTTGAGAGACTAATTCTGGGGCATGTTCAAAAGTGTTCACACGAAGACGGTGGTCTTTCAGAGGTTAAAAATAATGGAAAATAAAACACAGGGAACCTCGAAAAGTGACTAAAAAGGCAGGTGCCTCTCTTTGAAGTGGTCTTTTGAAGAAGGAATACTGTTTGCATGTAATACATGTAAAAATAACAATGGCGGTCTCATTGCATGGTAATAAATAGTGAGTACCCCACCAGAGTTCAATGGTATCTATAGTTCTTAAATTTATGAAGGAATTACTGCTCAGATAAGTTTTTGTATCATAGGATCAGGTGTCAAAGGTAAAGGTCACAGTCACCTACTTGAATGTTGATGACACACTGCTAACAAAGAAATATCCCTACACCAAGTTCAATATTTCTAGTCCTTACAGTATAAGAAATATGGCCGGGACAAGCATTTTTTATGATGCAGTCAAAGGTAAAGAATACACTGACATATGTTTTGTAGGTGACAAAAAGACATATGTTTTGTAGGTGACAAAATGTTATTCGTAAGTATCCTCAAACTGGTCACAGTGACCTAAGTTTGGTAGGTGACATATTACTATCCCAAAATCTATCTGTACACCAAGTTTGGTATCTTACGTTCTTATAGTGAAAAAAATATGGTCTGCATAAGCATTTTCTATGATTGGGTTAGGGGCCAAGGTCAATGTGACTTATTTTAGTACTTGCAACACTGCTATCCTATTTTGTTTCTGTCCCAAAATGCTTGTCCAGACCATATTTCCTATATAATACTTAAAATTACAAAATTTGGTCTGCAGATACCTCCTGAGAAAGGGAAATGTTGTGAACCAAAATTAGGTCACCTTGACAGTTGACCCTGAAACTTTGATCAAGCATGTAATGCTAATATTGACCGTATTCCCCTTACTGCAAGAAAAAGATACCAACAGATGCTGTGCAGAACAACAAAAGGATGGAAGGATAGACCAATGGCATGGGGTGTAACTTGGATACTCCACTCTGGGTTCGAGCAGGCAGTGATAACAATAATAGTAATGGACTTTTTTATGAGAGCAAAACATGTTGAGCAGTGCTACACACGGCCTTTTATTGTAAGTACGTGTATGATGAAACCAGAATATTAAAGATGATTTGATTAAAAGAATGACACAACACAGATATGGTGAAGAGTGTCACAGGTACAACCAAGAAGCAGACTTGTTCCACCTTGAGTTATACATTTTCAAAAAACTGACCAAGCTTTCCCAACTTATAAGCCACTCCCTTAGAGAAGCCAGCTGAAGTAATGCTCTTGGACGTCAATGTCCCAACCAGGGGCATCCACTGATGTGCTGATGAAGCTGATGCCCTCTTGAACTGTTTCAAGAGAGCTAAGGGTCTCTTCCGTCTGTCCTCTGGAGGCTGGAAAATGGAAGGGACTGTCCAAAAGTGAAATACCAAGAACACAAACTTGCTCAAGAGAGTGAGACTTGACTTGGAGAGATTCACAATTAGGCCTAACTTTGCACACAGATCCCTTGCAACTGTATGTCCTTCACTAGAAGGCTCTTGTTGTAAGACTGCAGAAGCCGATCATCCAAATCAATATGCAATTGGATCCCTTCCAAATGCACAAATGTGGTCACTGCACTCATGACCCAAGTAAAGACCAGCAGTGCCAGTGCTAGGCCAAATGGCACTAGAAAGCCTTGCCATTGACAGCAAAGTGCAGGAATTTCTGAGACTGCTTGGCCATGGAAATGTAAAAGTAGGCATCTTTCAGGTCTATCAAGGGTGCCTAATCACCTTGTAACATTGCCCCCATGATGGTGGCTGTGGTCTCCATCTTGAAGTGCTGTGTGACAAGAAAAGAGTTTGGAACTGAGAAGTCAATGACTGGCTTTTGTCGACCATAGAGATGACTGCAAAAGCCTGGGGACTCATTGTCCAATACTTGCTCATGGGCCTGTTTGTAGGTGTTCAGACAAGCACATTACAGCACACCAAGCTTTTGCATGGCCTCCTTTAAGAGTTCTAGATTAGTCTCCTTGGTAGGCAGATTGAAAGAAAAAGGTACTATCAATGGGGGAGCTGTGTCTGGCAAACTCCGGAGAATAACAATGCTAGACAATGTTTTTCACAAAAGCATCATCTGTGACCCAATCCCATTGGTCCGCAAATGACAATAGTACACTGTCCACCAATCCTTGCTAAGAACAAGGACAGAGATCACAGACTGTTGGGCCCAGAGAGGAATCGAATGACTGGTTTGTGCCTCTAGGAGTCAGACCCCAAATTCTGGCCACTCTTAGGACCAGAAGAGCCTGGCTTGGAAGGCTGGCTGCCCTTCTTCACTGGCTTCTTACTCTGCTTCTGGAGCTTCTGCTGCTGCTGTTGACCATGCACAACCATAGCATGCTGCCGGAAGGAACTCTGTCCCTTGGCAGGCTTCACATTCCACAGCATTGCCTCATAGAGATATCTTTGCTGCTTTTCTTTGGCTATATTGTCCACCCTCTCAAGGAGGGGAACAATTTCCTGGCCAAACAACCCTAGCAGCACTGGATGGAAGAGCAGCTGAAAAGCACATCTGCTTACAGCTATTGACAGCACTGTTGCTGAGACAAACACATTATGGCACACCAATTCAACATTCACAACTACTGTAATGGCTCCACTGAGCATGTACCCCACAGCACAGCTTCGACACTGCTTGAACCCAGCATGGTCTCCAACAACTGCTTGGTGGAGGCTGGTGCCACCAGCTTGTCATACCCCTCTTTCAGAAGACCCATGTCAGAACACCCAGAACAGTTACGTAAAGAGCCTATGATGGTCATCACTCATGCATTCTGTTCAAAATGCAAGACGTCGACAGGAGCAAGGAGACTGACTCCACTTCCTTATTATCGCAGTCCTGTATTGGAGCATTGACTTTCAAAGATGCAAAGATGCATACAGACTTGATGGTCTGGTACAGCTCTAACTTTGTCTTTGACTAGGCCATCTCTGGAGGACACACCATCCTGCATGTCACTCAAACCTACCAGCTTGAAACCAAATATCAGATAACGAAAGTGGAGAATTGCACCTCCATTCTGGGGGCCATCTCAACACTCTTGGCTGACATGGGCACAGATCTGGGCTGTGCCACCATGGTATAGCCTAACGAGGGAGGGTTTAGTACATGAAGGCAGTGTTTGCATGTAACAGGAATCTGAGCTTCTCTGCCTTAGAGAGAAATCAGTCGCCGCAGTCTGCCACCTCCTGGCTTCTTAACCCTCTTAGCAGTGGCAAGAAGTGGCCACTATTTGGCTACCTTCCACTCCTCTGCCGAGCAGGAGAAGTGACACCCTTCCTCGTCTGCTTCAGAATCCTCACTCGGATAATCCAAACAATTAAGGTTTAGGATATCTTCTGTGGTGGGAAAATCTTCAGGATCATCACCAGAGCCAAGGAGCCTTCAGGCACTCCTCTTTACTCTTTGCCCACGCAAAGAGCCATACTGCATCTGCCACACTTTCCACATGCAGGCAGTCTCCACAGGCAACAGGCCTGACAGAAGCTCACCCACAGAGGAGGCGACACTGGCCAGCCAGAATACACGAGGCAAATAGGCCTAGGCCTAGGCCCTGCAGAACTGAAGGAGAGACCACTGTCACTGCTCCCTGAATTGGCAGAGTGGCCACCAAACATAAGAGGCTCATGGCCTCTGCGGGGCTGTGTTCAAGCGCTGAAGTGCCCAGGCCTGCTGCTATGTTGGCATGGCTCACTGGAGAGATTAACTCCCCAACAGAAAGAAGATTGACCCCCAGATCAACCTCCATTGGCAAAGGGGAAGACCAGGAGACACCATCTCCTCAGGAACTGTCTTGGTGGTGGGGCTAGCAGTGAAGAGTGCCGCTCAATACCCATGCCCTCCACTGTCCAGAAGCAGGGCATCTAAGCTAGGCTGCAGCCTGGACACAGAAGGCGAAGCACCCAAACCTACGTCCTGGCACACACCTTTCCTTGGGTGCAGTTTCCTCCAATGAGGACTCAATGCTACTCTCAAAGACAGGGCCAGGTGTCTGGGAAGGGTGGGAACAGAAGGATCGCTAACCTGATGCCAAGAAGCAGAGGTGTGCTCTAGCCAATCAAACCATTGGCTAACAATGGCACCATGACCCTTATTTTACCAAACAACATGTGGGCTGAGGTTTCCACTTGGACAGCTGCACCTTGCCCAGTGGGAGCAGAAAGGAGCAATCATGCTGAAGGCATCACCCAGGCTACTTCTGCTGCCACTGCCAGTTTCATTTATTGTCATTGTGCCAGTCACTCTTGTCACTGTGCCATCCTGTTGCCTTGCTACCGATGCATGGCTGACAGCAGGACAAATATTCTGGGAGAACCCACTCACCAGACATCTGCGTGAAGGAGCAGTTGCAACACTGGGTGGGACCCTGAGGATGCCCAACCATTTTCCATGGAAAATCTGTGGTAGGCTTCGTATCCCACAAGGGGGCCCTGATTTGAGGACAAGCCTCAATTAGAGGACCAGTCTAAGCCTGGGCATGAGGCTGGCCTGACTTGTGACCCCCCACCCCCAAGGGGTCTTGATTCGAGGACAAGCCTTGATTCCAGGACCAGTTTTTGCCTGGCTGTAAAGCCTGGCCATACCAGTCCAGGCCTGGGCCCTGACCTGTGAGGCCCTGAATTGAGGACCAGTATCCCTTTGTGAGGCACCAAGGCATAGTCCTCGCAATGTGCCTCTGCACATCAGAACCTCCATCATGCAGACCTCACATCTGCCTGATGGACCTTCTGTCACTGAGAAGGGGTCCATCTGGACAAATGTTGCATGGACTCTCCTCAGTGCAGATGAATCAGCTCCTGTACATGTGCATGCAAGAGCGATGTGTGAGATGGTTGTTTCAGTATGCTATCCTGTGTCCTACCTGCTATCCCATGCTATGTCCACATCCATAACCTGAAGCGACTAAACCGAGGATAGGGCTAGTTTCCCACGGAACTTATCCACTATCACACAACAAGAAGGGAAACAAGAAGATCAAAAAGAAGTGAGAAAAAGGGAGCTTCTTATGTGTCCAATGCAAATGGAACCCAGCATAGGGAAGTGAACTGCGCATGCTTGCTGGTAAGCTAGTATGCATTGCTGCCGCTAGGAGTGCTCTGCCAGGCCACAGTGCCTGGGGCTCAATGTAGCAGCATGGTATGGCACTGGATCCATGGTAAATTTTATGGGGTCTCTGGCAAAGCACATAAAGTGCCAGGAAACCAGCCTAAGTGACCTACGGTAATGTACTGTTTCTGAATAACAGTTGTTGGACTAATCACTGTTTGACAGATATGGGCTTCAATAGTGGATTTATGGCTTAGATATCATTTTCTTTTTTATTTTGTTAGCTGTTTCAGCAATATTCATGACATTGTGTGTGGCATGAGTATGATGAGACAACTGATCTGATTTCAGCTCATCAACTGCATTAACACTGCCAAATCCATCACTCTGAACCATGAAACAATAGCTGGAAACGCATATCTGGTATTTTGATTCAAGGCCTCCACTTTTTTTTTAACATGACACGTGCTGGGTAGTGGCAACAGAAACTGTTTTGTTCAGGGTGAACGCCTAATGGAATTTGTAAAGCCACACATGCTGGAACTGTACACAGGGTTTAAATCCCCCCCTCCCAATCACAGTCATGAACCATTGCATAGCATCGGTAGTATGAGACCAATTCTATAATGGCCTAATGTATCATTGTATTTTATATATGTGTATCAGAATTTAGTGTAATCCGTACATTTAATAATTAATTAGACACTACTGAAATTGGGAATTGGAGAAATTGCTAAATGAGCTGCCTTATTAGAAATGCAGGAAGGTTATTTTTATGGCCAGCCAAGATAGATCTCTATGTACATGATTTATTAAGCCTGCAAAGTCGTGGACTGGTCTGTTTGCAAGAAAACCACCAAGATCATTCTGGGTTAAAAAAAACTTTTCCAGAGAGCTTCACCATCCTCTGGCCCTTTTATTTACAATGTATAAATGTGAAGCACCTGGGAGCTGATTGACGTGTTCAGATTTTATCATTATTCATAGTTTGCGAGCTAGGGACCTGGTATTTTAAACATATGTGCTTCATTGCGTCATAATAATACAATACTAGTGTCTGAAACAGTGTAACAGACGTTTGATAATTCATTGAAACTTAAAATTCAAGGTTAACATTCAGCATTGACTATCAGTAGCATCCATCCTTCTCTGATTCCATCCAAAATGATTGTGTGGACCACCTTTACTATCTGCAATATTTACAGATACCAAACTTGGTGTGTGTGTGTGTGTGTGTACTTTTTGTCATAATGCCATGTCATATACCAAAACTAGGCCCCCTCTTTATTTCATCTCATCATAAAAAATACTTGTGTGGGCCATATTTTCTATACAGGTACCAGGATTTGTGTGTGACACTTCTTGAGATAGCAGTACATGTATTACAATAAGCCAAAAGCAGGCCTTCTGGATCTTTGACCCACTACCTTTTGACCCCTGTCATAGAAAACTTTTCCAAACCATATATCCTCCACTGTAAGAACCTCTCTCATAGAAAAAGCTTCTTTGGGTCATATTCCCTATAGTGTACAGCACAAAGATACCATTGACCTATGGTGGGACTCACTATGCATTTCCAAACAATTTGACTTTTCTTGGTTTTGAGTTAAAAAAAGCAGCAAATACCGCATTGGATCTTACAAAATTAAAGTTGATGACTTGATGTTCATGATGTTACCATCAGTAAACGACTGAAGTTTCATATCAGCGGCTATATTAAACTTGAAGGAGCACATACAGCATGTACAAAAACCTGTAATGGCTAATGCTTTAGGCTGTTTGCCAGCCTGTAGGTTACAGACCACAGTTGTGATTGGCTGGTTGCGCATCCCAATGGAGATGTAATTGTGAAAATACCGTGTTTTCAGCATGCAATAGCTTCCTTTTAAATGAAGTTAGCTGTGTCAGGTTTGCTGCATTGCAGTGTTGCTTCATTGGTGGTCATATAGAATTATATGACAAAAATCCATCCGTGTTTTTCTAACATTTTTATCTGTCAAATGCCGTTCACAAAATTTTTAAATACCAAAATGCTGAATTTTTTACTGAAAAGGCTAATATGAAAAGAGAAGGCTTTTTAACTGTGGTCTGTTGCCTGTGGGCATGTCCTGCTAAGGTCGCACAAGCACCCATGTGTTACAAAAACGTATTAGAGCAGTCACCTGCAAGAAGCGAAGCTAATCAGTTGAAGCAGTTATCCCTCGATCAGTTAGCTTTTATTTGACGCTGTCTACAAAATTGATTGATAAGCAGAAAATGTTATTCCAAGAAATCAGCGTTGAAGATTTGAGACCCTTTTCCCACAGATTTGGCCGTCATGACAGTACTGCTCTCCAACCCTGGTCAGTTTTGGTTGCAGTGCTTTTAAGACATGTCAATCAACAACTTTGATTAATAGTTTCCAACATACAATTATGTATATAGGCTTAAAAAGCAGTTTCCTGAATGACATCAAAGGCAGCCATGCTTGCAAGCTTGTCACTCTGGTTTCCCACGTGACAGTGACAGCTTCAAAAGGGACTCGAAAGCAGATAAGCCACGTGTGTGGAAAGCCAACAGGGTCATAACGCATAGGTCGCACGCATTCCCGAGCCTCCACTATGCGTAATCTTGCCAACCAATCAGATTTCAAATTCTCTACAATGCGTCGTCGAGGCAGCCAATCAAATTAGAATTTCTACAACACGTAGTCGACACTTGAAATTATCCACAACGCGTGGTCGAGGCAGCCAATCAAATTGGAGTCAAAAAGAAGGTTGAACGGGTATCAAAAGTTATTCTATTTTTCCCCACAAGAGAGATAAAGAAAGAAGGAAACAATGGATCAATATGGTCAAGCGGCCAAAAGACTGTGAGGCCAGTAAATTCGACCGAATTTGCTCCAGTCTCCATGCATTCCGTTGGCTCCGCCCTTCGCTGACATTAAAGGGCAGGTCTCGGAAAATATAAACATGCTGCAAACAACGTTTTTGTTGCCCCAGACGTAAGATCATATATAAAAATAACAATAATGAGGTACATTTGTTACACATAATATGTGTAATGGGTTTTTTTGGTGCTTTCAAACATAGCGCCACCGAGGATGTCCGAGAAAATTTCAATCGGGAAGATCCACTTTGGTGACGTCACAGCGGGAACACGTTTGTGAATCTGGCATTCGACCTGGGCGGTCGTGGCCATTTCGTGATAGGACACACATTTTTGTCTCGACTCAAAATTTTAGATTATCTCTAAATTTTATGCGCGAAATATCGTTTTTGGCACCAAATTCATTTTTCAGACCTAGTTTATTATTTTTGTCACTGGTATGGCCCATCGCTCTGTGGTAATGTGGTGTGGCAACACCAACAAGACGGGCCGCAGGCCTAGCCTCCGAGCGGCATGGAACAGGTTTGCAGTGGAGTGGAAAGACGCCTCCGATTATAATTTAAAGCGTGCTATGTGCTATATATTTTGAAGACTCTATGTTTGTCGGTGGTATGATGAAGGATGCTGGGTTTCGATACCACATCGACATTATTCCTGGTGCTATGCCCTCAATACAGCCACAGGCACAGCCAACCCATAAGCAGTTGGCCAGTGTCTTGGGACCCAAGACGGCAAGAGAGGTCGTGGTGCTTCTGCCACAAAGTTGACGCGTGAGCACGGCAGTGGAGAAACTTGGTAGACTAGTACAAGCCGTGTACGTTTTACAGAATATACTAAAATACAAAGGAATGCAATATTTTGTTTCTAAAACGTTTGGAATTTTTATACCTGTTTACTCTTGGTCAATATAAGATAATCGTCTGCCCTGGTGCCATAATCTGTATGCACTTCCCTGAGTGATTTTTTACTTTTATTCATTGACCGTATATTAGGTCTAAGCTTCAGTGGACTTTTTTTTTTACAATTGTGCAATGAAAACAGCAAGGGTTCATTAAAAAAATCCACAGATTGAAGTGGATTTTGGAAGTGTTGATTCAGCATAATCATTTTTAAACTTAAATACCCGTATGCATGCACGGAGAAAGTTTTCACACTCCATCAAGAAGAGGACATTCACCACTCAACCTTGCTAAGAGGCATGTTACTCCTATTAGGACTGACACGTTCAAATACTTTTTCATAAACTGGATCAATAGAATTCTCTTCCAGAATTATATGTTGTGTCTGCCCCCTCTCTGTCATCTTTCAAGAAGAGACTGAGATCCCTGATAAATAAACAAGAGGGATAAATTTACTTCATTCTTTCCCAGTACACCTCCATCCCTATGAAAAAGTAGAAGCACCGTTCTATTTGTTTTGTTTTTTTTTTTTCACAGAAAAAATGGAAGTACTGAATAAGTTTGTTGCTTGTTTGGTTCTTTTATTGATCTGATGTTAAGAATATATATATATGTAGTGCATGTACAGTATTACACTAAATGCATCGTGTAAGTTTCATCATTTATTTTCTCATACCTTGTCTGTAGGTTTTAGTTGCTAATCCAGGGATGTTGCCCATATCCCTGCTATTTCGAAAAAAAAATCACAGACCAATATGACAGGCTGCCACGGATAAATGCATATACTGGTCAGAAAAACAATGCATCACCATGATGATAAGAAAATAAGTTTACTTGTGACTTAATTTTATTACATGATTAAAAGCATGCATCTGCAGTGCACCCCTCCCCCTGGTGTACTTTGGTCCTTTCATGATGAAAATGATTCAGTGAACTCAGAAACTCAGAACTCAGAACTCAGAAACGTTTTATTTGACAATGAGGAATCAAAACACAAGAAAATTAACATCAGTACTGTACATTCATTAATAACAAAAGCTTATGAGAAGTCTTGTCAGGATGACCCAGCTAAGGATTGAGATCCGCTATCGCTGGGCCACCTTTAACGGGTAACTAATTTACAGCATCTTGCACATGGATTGCTTAACTGAAATAAAAGAATCACTGGGCAGTCAAAACTTTGGATGATGAGGAAAAATAAATACAATACATTCTATTATCTGTTACATACAAAACAATCTGGCAGGGTACAGAACTCTTGGTATTCATTTATGTAGATTTTTTTTATATAACTAGAAAAACCGTGGTATGAATGGGAATAAATTTTATCAGTTATACAGGGAGGTGTAATAAGAAGTAAACTTGGGATGTAGTATCTAATGCAATCTTTTGATCTGGTTTTGTTGGGTATTGTGACAGGAGGCACGACTCTGATACGAAAGTAATAGGTATGAGTGGGTTGTTGAACTTGATACATGCCTTTGAAATAATAAGGAAGTTCGTCATGTGAATATTTGTTGTAAAATTTCAGTGCTTTCAACTTTCTCAAATCCTCTATTTTTAATAGAGTTAGCTGCTTAAAAAGCGGGGCGGTATGTGCATTATAATTAGCATTACAAATTGTGCGGATTGTCTTTTTTGAAGCATAGAAATACGCTCATATGAAAATCCCCATACAAGAATACCATAGTTTAAATGTGATAAAAACAGTGAATTATAAATATGCAAAAGGCCACTTTTTGGTACAAATTTGTTGATTTTCTTCAAGATCCCATTTAGTTTAGCAAGTTTGTTTCCTATTTCACTTACATGAGCATCCCACTTTAGGTTTTCTTGAATTCGTAAACCCAAAAAGTCAAATTCTTCTGTCTTAGAAATTGGAGTGTTGTCAATCTTTAAGGTTAAACCAAAATCCAGCTTTCGTTGGGGAAAATGAAAGATCATGAACTTTGTTTTCCTTATATTTAAGGATAATTTGTTTGCAGCTAGCCAGTCATACACTTTATTTAGTTCAACATTGATATTGTCTGATGCATTTTGTGCATGTATATTGTTTCCAGAAGGGAAAGTGAAGGAACATAACGAGTTGAGTAATGTGGTGTCATCTGCATAGAGGATTGAATCAAATTTTGATGAGGCAAAATGCATGTCGTTAGTGTAAATTATGAATAGGAGAGGGCCGAGTATTGATCCTTGTGGGACACCTGTGGTTATATGAAGATGCTGAGAACAAACATCATCAACCTGAACATACTGAGTTCTATTTGTAAGGTAACTACGAAACCAATTTAAAGTAATGCCAGTTATGCCATAGTACGCTAATTTTTCGATGAAAATCTGATGGTTTAAAGTGTCGAAGGCTTTTGATAAATCAATAAATATGCTTATTGGTAGTTTCCCAGTGTCAAGGAATTTAATAATACGGTCAACAAATTCTAATGCGGCAGTTTCTCTAGAGTGTAGTTTTTTAAACCCATGCTGACTAGTATAGAACAGAGTTTTGCTAATGAAGTAGTCATATAGTTGTGTGTATACAACTTTTTCAAATATTTTTGACATGGCAGGTAAGATAGAGATGGGTCTGTAATTGTCTGGCAATGTATTATCATCTTTTTTGTAAAAGGGTATGACTTTAGCAATTTTTAGTTTTTGTGGGAAAATACCTGTTGTTAATGATTGATTTATAATAAGTGCTAGTGGTTCATGAATTGAGGTAATGCCTTTGAGGAGCTTCATGGATAAGTTGTCATGACCTGTGCTGGACTTGGGTTTGAGATTTTTGACGATATTTTTAATGTCCTCAGGGCCGATGTGTGAAAAAGAGAATCTGTTGTGTGTTTTTTCTTTCAGGTAAAAGGAAAAGTTTGTAGAAGGCTGACACGTGTATGCAAACAGGAATGACCCCTCCTAGGTACACAGTCAACTCTACAATACCATCACTTCCCTTGTAGACCACATTGTATTCAAAACAATAGCCACTTGATTGTTTATGTCTGGGTTATGTGTCGGTACACCAGGAAAGCAGAGGGTAATCAAAATGAAGTCCAATTTCTAAGCAGGATCAATTGTCGATATATATATCCCAAAGTCTTTTTATCCGTAGTATTTATCAAAAGTTATGCATATGAGCAGTTTCACAGTATGTTCACAAATGTACTTGCCAAAATTCGTACACCGATCCTCAGTACAAATGACAAAATCTGGATAAAGAGCCCATCAGATCCTGCAAGCATGCTGCGTGTTTAACCCATTGTTGAACATGATCAGTGAAAATGCTGAATGTTTCCAAATTAGCTGTTCTATTCTTTGTAGATTGTCTTTATCACATTGGTGATTGGATATTTGAAAGGGGCCATCTCACTCCGATTAATATGTCTTTGCATGATATTTGTGCACATCATAATCGTGACCATGTAATGATCTGTAGAGTGTACATTTTCCGTGAAAGGAACAGGGTGCAGGCTGTTGTCACGTCTTTTCCTTGTGTCAGAACTCTAGGTGTTATAGGGCTTACCTACTTGCCCACCAACCGACGTATTTTCAATCTTTTCTCACATGCACTCAGTAACAGACTACAGATCACAGAGATTGTTACTACCCAGTTGTCATGATGACAATGTTAATTTTGAGTGATAGATGCACACCCTCTTTTATTCAGACAAAAATATTTAGTCAGGGAGCCCATGCTTTTAAGCATTGTTGTGATAGAAACATTTTGTGATAAGATAATGGTGTTATAACATAATATTTCAGTTTTGCAACATTTAAGGTTCCTCCAAAACTTAAACTTGCATGCAAGTGTGACAGTGTGGCATGTACAATGCTGGTGGCCAATTTGCAACTTCACAAAAACATCATGTAAGAAAACACTTCTGCATGTTCTGTGCATGTACAAAACACTTCTGCATGTTCTATGCATGTACATTGTATATGCATAAGGTAGTTTAATGCAAACTGAAAACATTCAAACACATAATTATACAGTGGTACCTGCTGTATGCAACCACTCCTGTGAGCAGCCGAATTCCTTTTTGTGGTCACTAGGCTCGGACATAGGAGTCGATTTCTTTGTAAAATTTACCTGTGGTGACAGGCCACTTTTTCTTGGCAGAAGGGGGGCCACATACAGCAGGTACAACTGTATATTATCCCATCGTTCAGCATTTGCCATCTCATATCAAGTTTTCCTGCTTAACAGACTCCAGTGGTGTGCCTAAGACTACCTTGCCCCTCCGCAATCTGTTTGTACACTGCCAGTTGAAAAATGACTGGCGGTCCTACCAGATGAAGTGCAGTGAAGGGCATCTTTTGAGTCCTGTGACATTGAAGCTATGGGTGCACTAATCCGTTGTCTGGTCAGCTGTTAACTGCATTATTTTCTAAAATGCCCTCATGCAACATTTGCATTCATGTACAAAGCTGTATTTGATGTTGAGCCCCACAGCTAATTTGTGAAATTTGTACCTAGTCGTGGCTATGTTGATACACTGCATGGGGATCTCAATTTTTTATTCATCATGAGTGATAATTTAAAACAACTTTCAATTTCAATGACATCTCTTTTCCCTTGCAATTAAAACTGGTGTCATCAAACGAAAATAAAAATACAATGAAAAAAAAAGTAAATTTACGGTGCTGCCCAGTGTAACCATGTGTTTGCCATGGCAAGATATTTTGATGGTTGCTTGTGTTTAAGAATCATGGACATTTAGTTTTTCTTTCTTTTGCTGACAGCCATTTAGGCTACTAGTTCAGTGATAAGTCTTCCTTTTGGTTTGCTTATAACCATTTATGCTATTTATTAAGTATTCCTACTCTTTGTTCTTTGTTCATTCACTCTGGCAAACCTCACAAAATTTCCTCTATTTTCAGATCATAAAATCCAGTTGGAAAAAGCAACAAGACTGCAAAATAACTGCTATCTTTACTTCTCCACATCATTCTTATTCCTTGTTCTCTTTTTCCTTTTTTTCTTTGATATTTCTCATCAAGATGATAGTAAATGTGGGGCACATGTGATTTTGAACTAATAAAACTGTTGTGAATTTCCGCCAGAGTAGGGTATGCCAGAGACAGCAAAATACACAGGTGGTGTATTCTTTCCTGCACAACATCTGACTTCATTTACACTTTAAACAGATCTTTGGAAACAGTGTATTCCACCTAAAACACAACAAGAAGTTTCATCATTTATTGACCATTTATTCATCATTTAGTGGCAACCACCTTATACCAGGACAATGATATATTCCACCTCGGCATGAGAATTTCAAATCTCTTGCTTTTGGGGTAGGTAACCGGGAATTTTGCTTTTACAACCAGACTTTAGATATGGGGGCAAGTTAAATACAGTATCATACTTGCCTTGATGACAAAATCGAAAAAAAAGTGGCTGAGCCTTGGGCTTGCATGACACACTCAACTCAGCTAGTAACTTCAGTCTTGATACTTATCAGCCATATGCATGTTCCATGCTTGCACAGTGTTAACATCATTATGGTCTAAATGATATTGTTCTTTGTAGGTAAACACTGAAAATTGTTAACTTCCTCCATCTAATATAAGCAGGATGGATTACATAATGCCACATGGCAAGAGCAGGCCACAATCTTTCCACAGTTGACTGTAACAAAGCTCACTGACAAATTCCAAAACTTTAACATGCCACAGTTTCATTAAAAGTTAATGTACCCTCACCATATTGTCAAATCTACACGTACTTGTGCTAAAGAAAATCTAGCAAAATTTCAAAGAGTTCTGTGCATATTTTTAGACAAGAAGCTGAAAAAAGCTTTTACACACAAAACTTCATTAAAAAAAAAGCAAAAAAAGAGTATGACCACCTGCTAGCCAAAATAAGAACTAAGTGACCCCTGAAGACCCTACATGCAATATCAAACAACTTAGGCACGTGATGCTTATTAAAATTAACTTCTGATTTTTTTGTCCCAAAAATTATTCAACAATCCGTGAAAAATAGAAAAAATGTTGGCTCCTCATATTGTTTGCACACTTGGTAGAGGCCGACCTGTACACTTGGTAGAGACCGACCTGGTGAACCTTCATATGTAAAATGAAAGCATTCCACAAAACCGTTTTTGAGAAGTGGAAAATGTAAACAGTTAACATAGATGCAAATGATTGGCATAAACTCTGCATACTGACAAGTCAGCAGAGCTAAAAACCATAAATGGCAAAAACTAACATGAAATGTATGTATAAGACAAAGTATGCTGAATGGATTGCGGTACATTAAGTGTACATGCATCAGGTGCTTTGCTACAATATACATATAGTACCGTCTTCACTGTCAGCATTAAGTGACCACTGATGATCTAATCATTGAAGGTTGTCCTTATAATAGTGGCTTGCATGTATTGCACATTGAACAAGAAACAGCTACAAGTTTCATGCCCATCTTGGTACATCAGACTATCTTGCGGCATAGAACTTGTCCCCCAGTAGACTCAGCTGGTGATATTTCTAATGTGTCCTTTGGCTGATTATTTTCCCATGATCCAGTTCTAACGCTGCAAAAAAGAAAAGAAAATGATTAGCTGTAGTTACCATGGTAACAGATTACAATACACCAGGATTCCTATGCTGCTACTGACAAATACGATTCCTGATTGTTGTGCAACTTGTGATTCAAGTTTGGTGAAAATTGAAAAATGGAACTGGAGCTATCTACATTTATATCTGAAAGTGTTGGTTTAATTATACTGCATTATGCTAGATTCAGTTTGTGTATCAAGATCTAATTCCATGCCCGTCTGTAATGTATGACTAGCCCTGTTCAAACTGTAAGAAAAGACCACTCTGTGTCTATAACCATTATGTAGTGTGAATAAAACACTGTGTACAGCGAGTCAGCAAATGTAATTACCTTCAGCCAAAGCCAGCTAAATCAGTGTTAAACTTTGAAGTCAAACAATGGCTTCCAATCCCATCGTCAAATTTTGAAGCATAATTTTGTCTTTCAGCCAGTGAGTGGTTGTTGGATACAGCACCAATCAACTTTGAACTTTAGGCCTATTAAAGAGGTCAGGGTAACAATAATTGTAACCGTTGCATGAATAGATCTGTGTATTCAGTCTTTTTTGATGAATATGCAACCATGGGGGAATAAACTAGTTTATTCCTCCATGATACAACGCAGTGTCAGCAGTGACAAAATTCTGCTCTGGCCCGGGTGATGGTCAAGCTTTCTATTGATAATTATGTACAATTGTACATACATCTTATTCTTACCACCAAAGCCTCAAAGGCTCCAGAAAAGATGAACGCTACATATAGTTTCAACTAGTATACATGATTCATATTCTAACCTGTGAATATTCGAACTTAGTAAGTTAGTTATAGTAAATGATATATTAGGCCTAAGCCTATGGGACTTGTGACAAAGACGGCGAAGCTGCCTCGCGGCCGCAGCCGCTCGAGATTTCAATTAATGGGTTTCCGGCAAAAGTACTGTTCAATGCAACGGTTAACACTGACATTTATCGTCGACTGGGCCACCCTGCACTCTCCTCAGTCCGTGATTAACTAAGTATCAAAACTTACGCTTCATCAGTTGTTCATGGCTTCACTGAACATGCTGAAAGTTTCAAAATCAAAACAAATAAAATGGCCTTATTGAACTTTAGGGGACCCGAGCCTCTATATATAGGTAAAATCCCCTAACGATGTCCAAGTGCCTACCTAAAGCGAAGATTATTGCGCCGCAGGCACTACGGTAACGTTCCTATATGTTTTTCTAGTAGAATAGATGTTTGCGCCGCAGGCATAGTGTAATTAAAATATGAAAAAACGCGAATTTATTCTGTGAAATCATGGATGGAATCGATTATCGTGCCGCCATTTGCATATGCACCGAACGACTTTTGACTCGAATATTACCCACAATGCAACACCGGAACAAGATTTTAACCAATCGGGGTAAATCTACCAAATGAGCTTTGGGTGCATGTTTACCTACACGAGCCAAGTGCACGTGGAGCCCTGGGATATTCCCGGGGGTGGTCTCAGCGGTCATTCTTTCTTGTAATTTGTTTCTTTGAAATAGTCAAGCAATAACTTTATTGTTTATGATCACATTTAAAATTTTATGATACGGTCCTCAATAGCACTTGCGGCATACATCTTGGACCATCGGCAGAAACGCTGATGCTTAATTTACATGTTAGGACCGGTCGGAATTAAGTCATCTCAGATAAGTGATTCGTGTTGCTAATGATTATTTACAACACTTCCGGAACTTTCGTGAACTTTGAACTATTATTAGTCTTATAGGGGCTTGGGTCCCCTAAAGTTCAATAAGGCCAATAAAATTACCAAGGAAGGTTATCCACTCAGCCTCGCACGGATGAGGATGGTTGGCTGGTTGGGCCGCTTCCGTCCGCCAAACTTTTGCTAGGGCTTTGGGCCAATGTTCGGTTCGTTGTCTTCCTCTTCAATCTTGTCCACATAAAAAACCTCCTCCACATCGATCTTGTACATACAGTTGTGTGCCATCTTGTGCAAGTGAAACGAATTCCCTATGTGACGTCATGCGCTTCGCGGATTCCGAATCAAAGTTTTTCATACAAAATGGGTAAAAATAGACAGCAGCTGCTTTTTCGAGACCTGCCCTTTAAAATGTTTTAACGTCCCACCTTGCCTTATAACCTACACTTATACAGTTTACATGCGCATCAATGATTGCATAGTTTGGCAACAGGCTATGGGAGGGACCAGTTTCTCCACTACGCATCGCCAAGGCTCGGCGATGCGTTCTAGAATAACAATAGACACCTTTCGCTGGACCCGCGTATAATCAGTACGCGGGTTGTCAAAAATGGGTTTCCCCGGGAAGTCACCCGTGACTCACCTGGTACAAACCACCACGTGTGCAGACGAGGAGCCAAGGCGGCAGGTATAAGTCATGTGAAGAAAGCAGTTAATTATACTGCTTTTTTAATTGCATGTTTTTAAATGCCAATTTACATTTTAAATTCATTATGTAAGACTTGTGATATGATGCATACAACCCTAACATTGGTGTCAAGTAGCATTACCAAAATATAAAATAAATGCATGGGGGATCCCAGGAACTGGTTGTCTCCTGTGACACAACTTAATCATGGCTATCTTTATTGCCTCTTGAGATTTAGGTTACGTTACCGTTCTTGCCAGTACGGAAGAACACACTTTCTTGCGTTGTTGGCCAACGGAAGGACCCAAGATCAAAATATCTGTGTTTTCTGACCAGATGATATGGTCTATCGATCAGAATTACAACATTGCTCATTCTGCACATGTTCATAATTACATCTAAGTGATCTATGTACCAAATTCATGTTCTAGATATTTCATGGATTTTTTTTATGATCTTCAAGTTGCTGAAATACTACCCTATGATATTTCGATATATATATATATATATATATATATATATATATATATATATATATACATATACATATATATATATATATATATATTGCCCTCTATTTTTGCACCTTCCTCTGCGGAAAATGGGCAGAACAAAGTTTACACGGTCTATCGACGACAGAAATATATGAATGTATGAAAAAGAAAGAAAGAAAGAATATTTGGTAAAACAGTATGTCTCTTTTCACACACAGACATAAATAATTGGCATTATGTATGTATGTATGTATATATGTATGTATGTATGTATGTACGTATGTATGTAATGTGTGTATGTATGTATAAATTTTTCCTGCTTGAACGAGACAGTTGTGCCCATAGCAAGCAGCACAAAATTATATCCCTATATCAGAATTCAGAAGAGGAAGATTCTGGAGCAGACTGTATAAGACACATATAATTGTAAACAATGAATTTCCAAAGCGATAAGTGACCGATGGAAAATTATGCGTACTTATTTTAATTTTTGTATGAAAATGGGAAACATCATCTACCCTGGATCCTTGACAGCCGTGCTTTTCTTAACTTCCATTGCTGCGCGTATATTTCATTCTAGGATTGCATTTTTTACTTCGACCTCAATCATAACGGAAGCTTTCACATGCAAACATCTTGAACTTATCAGTATAGACCCTATATATTCTTTCACTTTTCCTTTCTTAAAGAAATGCACCACAGTTGAGAAACAGCATGTGTACATAAGGTATCATATACAAATTGGAGAATCAGTGCAAAAATATGGCGAACGAGGTACGATTATTTATATTATTCTGTGTGTCTTGTATATACATTGTGTGTCTCTGTGTCTGGAGAACCCCTCGATTCGTCGACTTGTGTACTATTGGACTATCCGGTATGAAATAAATATGTTTAAACTAAACTAACGCCATTTCGCTATTAACACGTCTCTGTGAAATTGCACCTGTCATGGATCATTGACCGGAAAATCCCTTGCTATGGTCTGCAGCCGCGTTTCCCAAAAACTCGGGAGTTGCGAAATGTCTCTTGTATTTTCTCGACATCTGGTAGTGGAGATTGTAATCTTATTAGCTGGCGCGAGTACGCGTTGCCGAGCCTCGACAACGCGCAGTGGAGACTTTAGTCTTGTTTGTTGGCTCGACTACACGTTGCCGAGCCTCGACTACGCGTAGTGGGGATTGTAATCTTATTGGATGGATCGACTACGCGTCGGCGAGCCTCGACTACGCTCAGTGGAGACTGTAATCTTATTTGTTGGCCCGACTACGTATTGCCGAGCCTCAACTACGCATAGTAGAGACTGCACGCGTATGGCCCTGTTTGCTTGCCATACACGTGACCCAAAAGTGCTATCACCTTGATCCTAGAAACACTGTTTGGAAATAGCGCTGCTTGAAGAAGTTGGACTTGCAGATTCAGAGCTTGCTTAAGTGAGAAGAGTGTTCGTCGGACAGGAGGTGCAAAATGATTTCTCCTCGTACTTGGATCAAAGGGCAACATGGATGAGAGAGAGAGAGAGAGAGAGAGAGAGAGAGAGAGAGAGAGAGAGAGAGAGAGAGAGAGAGAGAGAGAGAGAGAGAGAGAATATACAATACCAAGCAGGCGGTTTTCATAGACGATGATCATGATGAGGTGACAACTGAATCGAGAGTCCTGTCACTGATGAACAATTCACCCAGGATGAATTCCAAGTTAAAAAATATAGAAGAAAACACGAAACAGCTTACATGTGTTCAGAATCTATTATTTACAATATCGTATCGGTGATAAAACTGTGTGTATTGTTACATATGAATAACCGCCCCTCCCCTCGCAATCACTGTTATGATCTGCATAGGAGAAGACGAGCCTATCCATTTCACTATCTTTGTGGCCATTTGGTCACCACAGTAAAACAATTAAGTGGTTATCCTAAACTTGTGAAGTAATTTACAAAAGAATTGTTAGCAACACACCTCAAAGGTTACAATTGGTTGCTTATTGCTGCGGTACTGGGTTGTAGAAAGCAGCCGACTGCTATCCAAACTTAAGCAGATCATTTAGTGTACCTTTGTCAAAAAGCATGCACGCGCCCAGCTACCTTAAACATGATCACGTTTTTCCCCTTTGTATCACATAAAGTTTGCCTTTTTGGATTGATATGACAAGAAAGGTAAAGTGCCAAACTTTATGAAAATGGAAAAAATGTCATTTTGTGTCGGGTCATGATTTTGCCGTTATAGCCCCCTCCCACTTCTCGAGTTAGTTCTGTTTTGTCCCCATTGGTCCAAATGACTACTTTGCAATAGGAAAGTTTCTCCCCTTACCATCTGCTGCATGCGTGTAAAAAGGAATATAAATGACTAAAATAAATAAATATGTTATATGTATATATATATATATGCTATGCATATGCGTACTATGTACATACATACATGAGCATGC
This sequence comes from Hermodice carunculata, assembly GCA_964020975.1. Lineage (NCBI taxonomy): Eukaryota > Metazoa > Annelida > Polychaeta > Eunicida > Amphinomidae > Hermodice > Hermodice carunculata. The sequence continues at coordinate 1,317,532 of OZ026615.1, read as the reverse complement.
ATATGTGCATGTGTGTGTACACTTACCGACGTGAATGGTATGAAGTGCTGTTATTGCGAAGACATGGATGACATTGGTAACTTGTATCATTTTCCATTCAAATGCATTGTATCCCAGCCACATCCACTATATAAAACATACATGTAACTCCAATCAGCAACAGTGTATGTCCACATGCAGCATTAAAAGTGAGTTGAAAAGCAAGGTCAATAATCTTGTTATACCCCAAGGTACGTGCTGGGTACAGAGATCGCCAAAAAGTCTGGCTATCCTGTAGCCAGACACATCTGGTCTAGTCAGATTACATGTACAACCAGACAGTTCATCAAAAGGGCTGAAGTGGGACATCCCACTGAGCCTGGCTGATGTATGTATGTATGTATGTATGTATGTATGTATGTATGTATGTATGTATGCCCACGCCCTCATGCTGGCCACTGTAGGGATCTAGCGGCAAGATGCCCATGATAAATATCTATCTCCAGGTCACTATAGCCCTCCCAGACCATCGAGGGCAGGCTGGGACAATCCTCGTAGTCCCTCATGCACAGTTTTTACCAAGTGAATTGATGCACTATGATTCAAAGGATCTATGTCCCCCGTCGCAATATTTTACCTGCCACATTCAGGACAACTAAAATATAAACAGGGACAAACCAACAAAGCTTAAGTGTATAAAGTGTTTGTTGTTGATGATGCTGTAGTTTTTATGGAAAAATGTTGCATTTGATTTTCAAAGAGGTGCTGATATGGGATGTGTACAAGGGATGCAAGGTGTTTAGAGTAGGTATCCCTGTGTTAACACTTTTTCTAGAATACCCACTTGCTCAAAATGAAAAGTGACAAAAGAAATGAAATGGTCTGTATATGGTAAAAGGAAAACATTGGCATATATGCAGTTGTAGCATGATGTTGTGGAGATGAGATCTAGTGTTTATCCTGCGGATCAAGACGGATGGAAAAAGAGACAGACAGACTGTCCCTACCCTCTGTAACTCTCATGTCCTCCTTTACCACTTTCAGTGGTGGGGGATATTTAAACGTTTACATGTCTTACCTTTTAATGTAATACTGTTTCAATATTGTCAGGGTAGAATAAATATCAATGAACAGCTAACTACCCGATAAGTTAAATCTTGGGTAATCAGAATGACCCCTGTTAGTATATATTTAACTTTAACGTTGTACTTCACGGAAATGATAGCACTGGGGACGTGATAAATGTATTCTTAAAAGGCTCCTGGCTTCTTATTAGGGTGGTCTGTCAAAGGAAGAACAACTATGGACAAGAAAAAAATTGTTTGGCATCTATTATCTGACCAAAGGCTTTACAAAAGTCAAATATGTAAATATGAGCAGACAATGGACTAATGATTGACGATGGATGACTGGGCTTAAAATTAGATGCTGGTTCGTCTCTTAATATGCCACAATAACCGAGAGATTAAACCAGTTGATTTAGCTTCATGTGGTACCTGTACATTACATAGGCACAAAATCTGTCAAGCATTTTTGAGATATCATAACAAACATTGACCAGGTGGATAGACTTCAAAGGATTGTTGGACAGACAACCCCAAAACATAGTGCCTCTCCCATAGGGAAGCCAGACAAACAATGTTGCAGGGATTTCCCTTATCATTCTCACCTCGGTATTTCTTGCCATCTAAGTAGAGGTAAGGACTACAGTAAGATTCAGATTCACTTTCATTTTGACCATATGAATATACAGAATTGTACACGATCGATAGATATAAACCAAACAGGTCAAGGAGACCCATGCTGAAACATTGTAGTAATGTTGAGGTCACAAGGTCCACCTTGGGGAATTACATAGTATATTACCTATACCCTTTAAAAATAATAAAGTATAGTTACATAACATTCTGTAAACCAAGATGATATTGCCATGTTGATCAAATTGCTTAATAACCACGAGAAATGTGCGTGCATGTATTATAGCTTCCTCCTGAGAAATGTTACAATAGTTATATATATATATATATATATATATATATATATATATATATATATATACATATATATACATATATATATATGGACTATCTTTATATGTATTATAGCTTCCTGAGAAGTGTTACAACAGTTAATATATTGGGGGGGGGGCTATCTTTAATGTGGTTAATGATCAGATAACTTCTTCACAGGTATTCTCGAGGTACCGTGAAGAAGAGTCTCACTTACCGAAAAAATTATCAATCAGTGATCCATCTTTATTTGAGAAAGCTGTTAATAATGTGATTTTGGGGGATAAAGCTTTGTGAGATCATTGTTTCAAAGAATCTGTTAAGAGTGTTTTTCCATGCAGTTTCAGAAAAGTAAAATTAAAATCACTACCTATGAGCACCTTATTGGTACATGTATTAAGATGGCAGATCTGAAGTCAGCACCTTTGGATAACCTCTAATCACTTTTTAATATTTTTGGATAGTTTGATACTTAAACTACATGCTCCCAAAAACTCAGACGGGTGGAAATAAAATTTATATGAGAAAATTGATCTCAAAACGTTTGTTTACACTGAAAAGTCAAAGCAGTGCCGAGCACATGAGGTTTGTTTGCATGGGCATGATAATAAAGCATGTCATTGTTTGCACAGTCATTAGTCCATGACCCCTAAAAACCAATCGAGAAGGGTCACTCATAGGGAACAGGAAACCATTAACTGTGGAGAGAAGAATGGGCAACTTCAGACTAATCACTACCATTGTTCTGATAACTTTAAAATTCTGAATTGATGTAAAAACAAATTAGTACAATCCACTTACTCGGCCCCAAATATGGAAAGCCGCATGCAAACCCACACCCAAACAAGCCAAGTATGATGTTCCCAAGTTAAAAAGTCTAGATTTCAGCCACATAATGTACTTCACAGTAACTCACTGTAGATCACATGGCCTAAACATTGTTACAACTAAATGCGCCTACATCAGTGATGTAGTGCATTAACACATAGACCTAATCAAATGTACGAGAGGGATGTTTGATTATAGGTCTCACGTCACATTCAATAACTACGACTAATGTAAACAAACAAGGGAACACTAGGTCACCGTTTACTAGAAGAAGAAAATAAAATTCTGTTTCTTTGTCTATGTTTGGGAAATGTCTTGATCTCGCCGTTGCTGTTTTCCTATATTGACTCTCTTTTGTTTCGGAACTGGGGACATGACTTAAAAGTAGGGTTTTATCCTAATTAACTTCAATGCCTTTTCTTGCACAACTTACATTTGCTCTCTGTTCTTGGAGTTACTGGCCTCACAATTCCAATTTCCAATTTAATGGCACTCACCTATGAACTGAGTGAGTGCAACCCTCTGACCCCTTCTGTTCACATGCTCTAGATATTTTAGTTAATCTTGATTTTATGATATGTAGATAATCTTAATTTCAAAGTCAGGCTCTTCCCCATTTGAGCTTGCTACCAACTAAACATATTTGGCTTAAGGTAGTTTTAATTTGTCTACCTGCCCTGTGGTATTAATTTCATTTAATCTTATTTCTACAGTACCACGCATTTATAAGACGAAAATGCGTCCATGACTCCTTACCTCTCTTATACAGGTGCAAAGATTCGTTTCTTGCTCCCTGTAGTAATTTGTTTTTGGTGTCCTGTAAATATTTGTAATGTTTTATCACTGAAATTATAATATTTATTTCAAGAAAATATCTCCCCAGTCCCGCCCTCATTACTTCAGCATTTTTTGTTTTCCTAATTACCCCTAGAAGATATTTGACGAAGCTTATATTTAATTTCTCATCCGGGCATGTTCCATATTTCTGAATCCACTTACTGTCTGTTAGTTTGTTTACTTGCAACCTTTATGTGTCATTATATCTCTGACACATAAAGTCGAATGAGTTTAATTAATTGATCAAAATGTTTAACACCTAATCTCGGACTGGAATTTGGTAGTCCTAATCATCCCTTTAATTCAATCTTTCATTGCTTGCTTATAAATATTTTCTCTAGCTTTTCCAAGTTACATGTGGCTTTCATTGTAACTCCAAGATACTTGTATTCCTTAAAATGTTCAAGCTTCTGATCTGCCAAATAAAAATTAATACCACAATAGTTCCATCCTTACTAAACATCAATGCTTTGTATTTTTTATATTAATCTTTAGTTTACATTTCTTACAATATGTATTCAATTTGTTTTGTGTACTTCGCAGGGCTCCTGCTGATAGTGAGAGCACAACCAGGTCATCTGCATTCAGTAACGAGTCGATATCATAAACAGCTAGAGATGGTCGACTGCCATACCTGTATAAGTCGGCAAAAATCATTATAGATTGAACACAACTGGGCTATTTATAAACTACTCAAAACTTATAACTCTCCACTTATTTACTTGTATATAATTAAATAATGAACAAATATTTTGGAATTTCAGTATCACATATTTTATCTTCATACTCTTGGTACAGCGTTAGCAGAAAAATGACGATCTTAAGGAGTCCATGCTTCACTGCACATGACTGGTATTAAGTGAAAGTCAAAATTTGATCATGATCAAATCATTGAAACAAGTCTTCTGTGATAAACAAAAAACGTGATTACCCACTTCAGGTTTCATTGAATCTAATGTTGCGAACTTCAAATTTTGACTTATATCCTTTCAATGAAAATCTCCCATTAATCCAATTTGTCACAAATCTGTAGTACAGGCCTTTCACCAAACACTATTGTGCGGCTTCTTGGGACTTTGGCTTTTGCAGCGTGGCCGGTTGGATTAATGGAACCACACACATATTTTTGTTCGGTAGGTTACTTGGACACTTGTTGAACCATATTTTAAATGATTGTTCTTTCCCTTTTTACACTTTACCCCGTTTGACGTTAGTTTAATTTGTTACCTGGGCATAGCCGAAGGCACTTGTTGGTACTAGAATATCCTTCGTATATTGTAGTCTTTCACTATTTTTCTTGCCCTCTTAAGCCAGTTCTTCACTTTAACTCGCAGCCGTTTATAATCATTATTTTACCATTTCTTGTTCTTGTGGTTTTTTTAATCGTTCGTCTGGAAAGGGTTGAATCAGCAACATTAATAAGGATTTGGGTAAGATTTTGCAAATGTACATCAAAACTTTGCATACTATTACCTTTTTCCTGTTCATCACATGAGTCATTGTGGTACACTCCACCATCATCCTCATTGAGATTTTACAATGTCCTTCAAACTCATGTACTCTGAAAAAATCTACCTGTGTAAACAGTGCTTCATGCACAATTCCATAATCTACCACACCACACCCGTTCCACTGATGACAAGTGGTTTTGCAATTTATGTTCTCAAGAAATCTACCATTTAATAGTCTCATTTGCATTTGTACCTAAATCTAAGAGGTTTTACCCACTGTACATACTGTTTTCTCTTTATGCGACCTGTCTCACGTAATAACTGTTGTCTCATCATGTTCCAATTAATATTGATCAAATTTAACATTTCAGACTTTCTTAGTCAGTTCACCAGTTCTTGCATTAATACCCCAAATTAACAAAATTTTACCTTTTGCAGAGTATTTAAGGACCTCTCTTTCCAAAATTTCATGAACGTTTTTGTCCAGTTATCGTGAATATGTACATTTCATGGGAGCCTGGTTCACCATCCTGTATATTGAAAAATTCACTTCTGAGTTGAACCCAAATGATGTCAGGGTCATTGCTTCCATAAAATGCTGCTCCATTTTTTGAACTATTTGTAATCAATATTGGTAAACCCCTCTCCCAACCCCTTCCCGAGTCTTTATTGGCGTTTGCATTATATGGTTTGTCTGCCTGGAATGTATGGTAACCTAAACCTATCCTCTTGGCCTTGTTCAAGTGGGTCTTTGTTACTGACAGTGTACTTTTGCTAAGAGACCACAAAACGGTGAACTTGTAGACAAATGTTGTTTAAATGATGACTTTGTCCAAATAACATGTATAAAATTGATGATACATCAAAGTTGTCTTTCACTACAAGTTCCACAGCTGAAAATGTTATTGAGCAGGCAACGCCATGCTAGCCTGCATGGCTAACTATGTATGCCAAGTCCTTTCCTTGTCCTTATATATGTTCTGTGTTAACTCTTGCTGCCATCTCTCTCTTCCCTCGTGTTTTCTTCCAGTATTCATCGTAGAAACTAGTTTAATAGCCTTGTGATATTTAGCAGTTGTCTCAATTTTTAATCTCTGAATCTGAAAACTATTACTTGAGCCTCTTGTTTATCAGTCACTTTGGGATAGCAATAAATGGTCTGAACAATAGTGTTAGGCATTACTGAGATTTTTCATACATATTAGTATGTTTACTAGAACATGATGATATTTTGCCTTTTTATCTCGACTTTTAACGGTAACTCAGTAAAAATTTGTAAAATTCAAGCTAAAGGAAATATGTTAAAATAACTGCATTAATGTCACTCTGTGACAGTGCTACAAAGTCATGGCCAGCAGTCTCTTTTTTGAATTCCCTATCATTGATTTTTAATCCATCACTTCCCTTTAGTCCATCCAAATACTCCTGTGGTATATGTTGACACCAGACACTTTACTCTTGATTTGATATTCTCGAACCACCTTTTCCTTATGACTGTATCATCACTTTAATAGATGTAAACCACAATATATATATATATATATATATATATATATATATATATATATATATATATATATATATATATATATATATATATCTGATATATGTAGTACTGACAAAATAGGACATGTCCTAATACACTGTCTGTCCATTCTCTTTAATTTCTTAAATTTTTTTGTTCTGAGCACTTTGTAAATATGGGAAACGCACTGCTTCTATATCTCTAGTACTTAAGGGGCCAGGATGGTTTCAGGTGCGTTGCAGACTCTGGCGACTTTGCCCCGTCCAGCTCATATAAATTGATCGTTTCACCCATAAAACTATATTTTTTTTATAATTCTATGGATGTCTACACTTGTAAAACCAGAACATTGAATCAATTTAGAGATTTTTTAAGACGTTTTACGCTATTTTGTGAGTGGGTATAGAATCACAAGTTTATTTCAGATCATTCGCACAATATTTAATTTTAAGATCTGCAAACTAACTGAAACGATAATGTAGGCCACTTCCCAGGAACGGAATTTTTGTCTAGGCGTAAAATTGATTTTTATAAAATTTTATAGAATTTGAAGTGGGTACCATGATGTCATACAGTTTCTTCGACTCACAGAAGGAAGAGTTGAAAAGTCAAATAAAAAAAGCCGGTTCCTAAATTAGACATTTTACTTGTTTACTCGTTTATTTTGAGATGATATATCTATCCGTGTTTGATTGACGTCATTTTAAAATATGATTGATCTTGTGAAAACTGACTTCCGAGAAAATCGCTTTCAAAGGTCATGGCTCTGATTTTAGCAAAGAACGAACCATTCCTGGGAAAATAACTCATTCCCTCCGATCGAACTTTGCAGTATGAGTGGAGTGAATAAGAACCTTCAACTTTGATGTACTCTTGCAAAGATACATTGTAGCCGCAGATATGTGGCCATAGAGGGGGCAGCAGGGTATGGGCGCCGTGAGTTGGAGGGCGAAGCGACTCGAGGGCCTCGGACTGTTGGCCGAGGGGTGGCTTCGCCCTCCAACTCACTGCGCCCATATCCTGCTGCCCCCTCGAAGGCCACATAACTGCGGCTAAGATACACTGTTGTTTTGTGGTATAAAAATCAAGTTTTTTATCTCAAATTATGTAAAGCAAGGCACAATGTTGGTTTTAGGGCTGTGGTTTCACATGCTGCTTTCAAGGATCAAATGGAAGACGTAAAGGGATCACAGGGTCACCTGGCCATGGCCCTGACAACACACTGTTTAAAAATGGCAGCCGGCAATTGGGTCCACGTGTCGTTTGACAGTTTTGTTGTTTTTTTTAATTTTACCGGGGTGGCAGGCTTTGTGATAGTTATAACTTGTCACATTACCATTATGCCACATAATCAACGAGGTTGATGACCGAGTTGATTGCGATGGCATAATGGTCATTGTGACATGTTATAAATAACTTGTAACAACGGTGGTAGGAAGTGACCAAGATATTTTTCCCCTGCCTTTCGTGCATGGTGTACTTTGCCGCTTTCGTACGTTGTGATATGCACAGCCAAGTTTGACTGCTTGTTCAAGTATTTTCCACTTACCAATACGGTACTAGTAAAAGCAGTTGGTGGGAGCCAAAATGACAAATCTAAGTGAGTTGGGCAGTATTCCCACTCAACATGTCATAATGACGAGAGTGCACGCTACAAAAAACCTATTGCAGGTAAAAAAAAGCAACACATTTTCGGAATATAATTCACTTAGTTTTTTCAGGGTTCATGTCTGGCAAGGACACTGATTAAGTGTTGTAAATTGAGTCATGTACATCAACTCACATTTTGCTGACAGTGATATCAAGCTAGATATGACAGACGACTTGGAAAGTTCTGGGAATACATGTCTGCACTATTCAAAGTCTTGTTATCATCTGCACAGATACTGCTGGAACAATACCTTAGTTTGGGCTGTTCTGGGGAAGGTGTCAACAACAACTGTTCCTTCAACACACTGCCTGTAGGTCATGCTGCACTGCACAACACTAGCAATGCTATTGTGTGAAAAGTGTTCATTATGTGATATACTAAACACTTTTTCCGGCTCCCTATTGGTCTGTTCCTACCACCCATGTTACAAATACTCTGAGATCTTTCCATCTGGGTCAGGGTGAGGCTGTATACTGTCAGCGTGCGATGTAGTGCTAGCCCAAGGAGGCTCCACAAGGCAAATGTTTAATTATTTGCGCAACGTGCAACATGTAGGATTGAACATGTGAGGGCTTTTTTTGTATCAAGATTCAAGTTTCACTGAAAGTCGCCACCAAAAAGTTTGTAATAAATTACATGATTCATATTGCTGGGCAGTTTCCAGGTCAGTTTACCGAAAGTTTAGGTACCCTTGGAGATGAAAAAAGTTATGAAATAGGAGGAAAACAATGAATGATTTCTGACTGTAGGCAGACTACAGAAAATTTCTAGGTGGGTTTAAGTTAACTTTACGGTATACCAACTATCGCCCTACCACCACTTCTATGTTAGCCCTACCCAAATCTATATATTAATATAATCTATTAGTGCCTATGGAAACACTTCAACGGAGTTTTATATATCTTGTTGGTGTCATAGGTTTTGTGGCATAGTTTTTTTTCATAAATATTCTTACTCTCCTTAAAAATTCACCTATTTGTGATTTGTTTCTGCTAATGCGTAAAACATGTTGAATGACCCCACCATAGGCCAGGTTCCTTAGAATGTTTCCAGTGATATCAGGATATGAAACTTTGTCAAATTTGAATTGTTCTCGTTTGTCAAAAATCATTGTCACATACTGTTTGTTGTCAATCCCTATTTTAAGTTCAAGGAAAGTTGCCTTACTGTCACTCTCATTTACGGACGGACGACGGACTAGCCTATGAGCTTAGCTGACTGACAAGTCAAACCAAGAACCAAAGTTGTAGCATTCCAATTTATGCAAATTAGCCTAATACACAAAATTTAGATTATGTTGAACAATGGCAAAGTGTAGCATTTTAAAGTGTTCTCATTTTGGAGGCACTCGGACTTGCTGTGAAACAAATCTTCTTTTCTAGTTACAATTTTACTTCTCCATTTGTCTAGAGAGTTTTAAGGCTTAGGTCCGTCTTTGTGTTGCTATTGTTATAGTATATAATTATAAATGTGTGTGTATACGTACATATGTATGTATTTATATATACCCATAACGATTAAAGCTGTGCTCGCTTTTTACGGTGCTAGCCATTAACATGTTAGCTACGTCATACAGGAGTGAAGCATGTTTGGGGGGACGCAATGTAAAGTGTGACCTCGAGGTCAATGGGATATTATTATGGGATCATGCGATGTTTGGCGTGACGAAAAACTGTAGAACGAGACTTCAGCAGTGCGTGGCATGCGCATTGAAGCTTTCAGGAAACTTTGGCCTTGGCGTGACGAGAAACTGTAGAACGATACTGTAGTATGTATTCTGTGGAATTTATTGAATTTAAGATAAAATCAACTTCTCAACTTTGTTTGCATTATTTAGGATTTTGCTTTGGCAAAAGACCCGCATATTACGCTTTGAGTGGCAACTCTATCTAGAAAACTTCAGAAGATATGTAAGATTTAAAATTTCCACAATATGCCTTTCATTTGCATAATTTTTAACATCATGACTGTTCCAAACAATATGCACGATCTCACAACTAGGTCTATGGCCATGCCAAGTTTGGTACTTTAAATTTGTCGCAAAACCTTTCACGAAAGAAATGAAATGTATATCAAGCGTGACACAGGTAAAGGTGAACCGAAACATGACGCCGGAAATCTGAAAATCAAATGAAATATACGATAAATTTATGTCGACCTGTATGGGATTCGAACCCACTACCTTCGGCACATTCGCCTAGCCAAATGTAAAGTCCAACACGCTGACCTCTAGGCCATCGGGACAACCCCAAAAAAGGTTGACCAAGGACCCAGGGTGATGTTATAGCATAAAGAGTTGCAAATTCAGCACAAAATGGTATTAGGCTTCGACGCTGTTACTTTACGCTAGGAAGTGGGAGGTCGTTCTTTTCGCCATAGCCGCTTTATGACTCAAATTGGGACCATTGCAAGTGATACTCTGATCATTTTCTTCAACATGTATGCAAGCTTAACATAAACAAATTACAAAATATGAAGGAAAAAACGGATTTGAGGAATTTGAAATCCGTGTAATGCTAGGGCTGAACATTATTACACGATTCGTTTACTTTAGAGAAAAAAAAGTTTAAATCAAAATGTTATGGCAAAATGGTAAGGTTTACTTAAAGTATATTCTATGCCTCAAGGGCTCTTTGAAATTCTGTACCCTACACCATGTGAATGGATCCATGCGCATGTGTACACAAATATGAACGTGTATACAGACAAAACATGTAATGAGTAATAAAACAGAAACAACACACAAGTCAAATTCTGACCGACTGTTTAACATGTATGGAAGCTAAACATGTACCAAAACGGGTTGAAGTGGGATTTTACCTCATCACGTCCTAAACATGTCTACACTTATAATGGCATAATGATACGATATGCTTACAAATAAGGTGCCATTTAGACGATATATTGTACATCAGGCTACTCGTGTTTAGATTTCTATACACACGCTAACATATTTAGGTATTTGACATATTTTACATGCGTTTAATACCTAAGCACAATTATCAGAGTGTACATTTACTGTGTTAGTGCTTAAATATAGTTGACCAATGTATAGTATTCGTAAGATATACGCCAATATGTAATCGCGACCTACCAAGGTCACATTGGCACTTCATCATTTATGTTTAATAGTAAAAATGGACTTAGGATCCACCGTTTCCAAGATATAAACCGATATGTGAGTTTGACTTTTAAAGGTCATTCAAGGTCAAATTTAACAACACGAAAACTAACCCTATAGGTTCTTTCTTATCAGTGTTCAATAGAAACAATGGGCCCAGGATCCATCATTCCAAGACATAAGCCGATGTGTCAGTTGGACTATTCATGTTCACTCAAGGTCAAAATTGAGACTCACACACTCACACACACACACACACACACACACACACACACACACACACACACACACACACACACACACACACACACACACACACACACACACACACACACAATGTCTGCTTTCCTCTCAATATATATAGTCACCACGCGTCTGGGATCTACCATTATTAAAATATAAGCCAACAAGTTACTGTTTGTTGAGCCAATAAATTAAAAAAAAAAAAGAAGAAGAAGGAGAAGTAATGTTATATTCGGACAAAATAACATACCATTCTGTCAAAAAATTGCCTTAAGACACAAATAACTACAGAAGGCTATAAAGACCACAAAAAATTAAAAGGAAACTCGTGATTTCGAGTTCTTTTCGAAATTTCAAGGTTTTTTTCTCGAACTTTCGACTTTAAAAAAGTCCAAATTTTGACTTTTTGACTTTTTGACTTTTTGACTTTTTTCTCGAACCTACGACTTCTAAAAGTCAAAATTTCGACTTTTTTCTCGAAATTTCCACTTTTTGAAATTTAAATTTTGACTTCTCTCTCTCGAAATTTCGACTTTTTAAAGTCGAAGTTCGACATTTTTAAAGTCAAAACTGCAGCCTAAAAAGTCAAAATTTAAAAAGTCGAAATTTAATCTTCAGAAAGTGGAAATTTTGACTTTAAAGAGTTGAAGTTTCGAGGAAAGAGTCGAAATTTCCAGAAAAAGTCGAAATTTCGACTTTTTAAAAGTCCAAATTCAAGCTTAGAAAAAGTCCAAACTTCGACTTTTTATGTCAAGTTTCAAGTCAAAATAAACATAAAAGAGTCAAAATTTAGAGCAAAAAGTTGAAATTTTGACTTTTTAAAGTTGAAATTTAATCTTTAAAAAGTTGAAATTTCGACTCATTTAAAGTGAAAATTTAAGGCATAAAAACTCATAAAAGTCGAAATTTCGAGAAAATCCCGAATTTATGAGATTTAAATTTCAAAATTTCGAAATTCGAAAGTCAAAGTTTGGAGAAAAAAACCCTCGAAATTTCGAAATTTAAAAGTCGAAATTTTGATAGTGTTTGAACAGCTACAAGGGACGCACACGTACATGTAATGTGCTTTATGTTTTTTTCCTTTTTTTCTTTTGATCTCAGGAATAGGCAACAGGTCGAATGGTGGAATTCTTATACTGTACCTGAACAAAAACAAGTTAAGATATGTGTCTGTTTCATTTCAGTGAGAGTTTTTTTTCCGCGGGTACCCGGGTACCCTGGGTACCCGTTACGGGTCCCGGGTATTAAACATAGTTTATTTGCGGGTTCCAGGAGCCGACTTTTTCCCCTAATTGAATTCACTATTTTGTGGTCCTTATAGGCTGCCGTAAAAAAACTTAAAACACAAACAAGAGGAAAAAAACAACCCGTCACAAACAAGCAAGAAACAAAATAATAAAAAAACCCCCACACAGCTCTATCTGGTGGCCAAAAATGAATTACATGACGACAGGTGACCTTGAACGAAATATCTCACTAATGGAAGATGTTGCCACTGGAGGCAGCCCTTTAGTTCTGGGCATCATGCACATGACTGCAGATCTTCTGAATATATTCGTTTACAATAGTAAAAACCTACATAACCAAGGCGCAAAAAAGTTTTGAAATATAAAAACATCAGTTGCTTGTGATTTTTGTGTCAAAGAAGGTAAGGAGTATAACTACATAAAATCCACACAAACTATATAAAATTTACTAATTTTCATTAAAAAAATGACAGACACAATCCACTACACAAGATACAGTTACCGACATACACAGATACAATTATTAGCTTTGACGCAATAAATAACTTTGACAAATACCTGTTTAACATGCAGGCATCGTTGTTCGATATCAGTAAGCTTTATCTTCATCCGACGTATTGCTTACCCTGATCACCAAGAATAGCAAGCTATTCACACCACATGTGGTTATCGCACATACCACTAAGGGCATAATAGGTCATATGGCCCTGGTCACATGGCCTGGCTTTACTTAGCCTCATGGACTGAACCCATGTATAGATCCCCTTCTAAGACCAAGTTCATTAATTACGAGTGTTCTGTTGGTGCAGACAAAGACGATTAGGCTCACTTCCCTTGTTTTGGTCCTCTCAGTCGTTGATGGCAGTGGTGACTACAGACAAATTTGTATGTGAATATGTGATAATCAATGAAATTATCACATATTCAGATTCTGTACGAAGAGGGCTTCATTCAAGTACAAACATACACAGATTAAAACAATAATTTTCCCTTTATAGCAACAGTAGAAGACTCTTTTCATGAAGTTGAACTTTATTTCTCTGGGTTTGATCATAACGACTCTAAACATGCATGGGCACAGACTCACGGAGTGACGTAGGGTGCCACAGCTACTCAGCGACAAAAGTTGCAAAGGGTGTGGCAGCATGCCCCCTTAATTCATACAAGTACATGTAATATATAAATGAACAGTTCAAGTGAGAACTCTGCATCTTTCAATATTTTCATCCTACGCAATAGGGCATCATATATTTTATAGGATTATTGAGTTGACAGTAAATATGCTGAGTATAATAGACCCCAAAACAATAGTCCTGTAGACCACGTGGGTCAAATTATCCTCTGAGCTGATGTTGTCGGTGCACTTGCACTGCCGTCCAAATGGCTGGTTTGGTACTACATGTGTGCCTTTAATTTGCTTTTATACTGAGTCAAATGTGGTAAGGAAGGGATCAAGCATTTACTAGTGATAATTATTAAATAGTCACGGAGGTCAGACCAAGGAGTTATCCTCCTTGGGTAATGTTAAATCAAAGAGTCTGCTGTTGGTGCAGACAAAAAAAATAATGCTAACCACCTTGCATCCAGATTGCGTTTTCACGCCAAATATAGAACAAAGTTCCAGGTTGAGCATATGCAATATTAAAACTCTTTCCATTCCAGAATTTTCCTGAAATTGAAAATTAGACTGCTTACAGAACATTACTGGCTACTACAGTAATATTTCTCAGGATCAATAAATGATCACAATTTCAGATTCTTTATGAACAAGACTTTCATTCAAGAACCAGCATAGACAGATTAAAATACGTAATTCCAAATTGCAAAATCTCCAGGTCAACAGCCTGCCTTCCTTGGTGTGGCGTGGGTGCATCGTGCCTAATGTGCTATGGGGAAAGCTGATTGCGTCGAATGTCATTGGATTTATTCTTATGGTCGAGGCCTATTTTAATCGGTCATGACTCTTTATTAAAACTTAAAAAAAAACTGACCAATTTTAATAGACATAAGCCAGGAATACCGTTGGCCACTGCACCAAACCTCCATCCTGCCCGCGTCGCCCAAAATGGTTCAATGGGGCTAGGTATGCGTAAATGCAATAATTGCAATGGCCCAGCGCATTGTATTCAATCCAGTACAATTACTGTTTTCGGAGTTGTTCCAGATCGGGGAGTGCACATATTTAAATCCACCAGCATGAATGGGAGCAGTGAAATAGATTTTGTCTTTTGACCTCATGAGAAAACTGAGTGCACTGGTTTATGTAAATGCAGATTTCATTTCACCAGGTCCCTTAATTCAGCTGTGTGGGTAAAGATGCTATGTCACATATTCAAAGACTTTGACATGCTATAACTACGTCAATAGTTAACAGAATGCTCACTCTATAAAGCTATTAATCTGATGAATAGATTTTTCCACTGTACGTTAACTCTGTTCAGAGCCAGCACTATACACTATATGTAAATAAAATTATATATCTGTTTCCGTCTTTGTATTTAAACATCATTTTGATTGTTTTTAAAATAATGTTCTAGGTCTAACAAGACAAAAATCCCAATATTTCAAATTGTGTCTTATTTGTATCAAGACATAATAGAAGAGAAGATTAAGAAGAAGACATTGTTATCATGTGCTCTTGTTCAAGATTCTTTAGGGACACTAGCTAAGGGACCATTATGAAAAATATTTATATGGGCACTTATTATGATAACCAAATATCATTTATAGATTTATTCTGTCTCCCCAAGACTCTTTTCAGGGCCGCCACACCCTCCAGAAACAATAGATTAAACGATTGGTATATATTCTAAGAATGGTTTACGAAATAAATGAATGAAAAATACAAATATTATAGTGCAACAATTCCTCACCTTCCATAAAGAAGAACCTTTCCGCAATACTACTACTACTACTACTACTACTACTACTACTACTACTACTACTACTACTACTACTACTACTACTACTACTACTACTACTACTACTACTACCAACAACAACAATAGTAATAATAACAATGATGATGATGATGATGATGATGATGATGATGATGATGATGATGATGATGATGATGATGATGATGATGATGATTATAACAACAATGCTAAAAATAAAACGAAAGTAGCTGCCAATTCTCCATTTATAGGTAAAGTTGGTGTTGGACTGAACACACCCCTAAGTATCAATTTACATTTAACGTTGGGTGTCCGGCCGTTATTTGTAAACGTTACCGCTAAATGTATTATAAATTGCCCTAAAATGTATACTGAACCCCAATGAAAAGTATCCACATAAAAAAATTAACACATTAATTTTGTAAGTTACTAAGTACTGTGTGTGCATATATGCATGGTTTGGAGCCTACATCAGGGTCATTCAGGACAACTTTTAAACTTTTGCTGGGTTGTTACATAATGCATGTGACTTTTGTGCACCGAATATGGCTTCTGACCACCACTCCTATTGGATGGCTAAAATGACCTGATGTTTTCAGTGGCTTTAAAACGGGATGTTCAGCCAAGAAAAAAGCCAGTGGTCTCAGGTGTGTTGAGGCGATCATGCCGCGTCTGAGCCAAGGTCAAAGACACCATGCTTTGGGGCTTGCAGAGGGTGGAGTCCCAATCACTCAAATCGCACAAAGAATGGGGTGTACTCGGCGCACCATCCAACGACTAATTGAACGGCAACAAGAAACTGGATCCGTAGATGATCGGCCTAGGCCTGGCCGAGAAAGAGTGACAACACCTGGCCAAGACCGTCACATCCGGCTGATGCACCTGCGAGACCGTTTCCGTACAGCAGCCCAAACAGCCCGTGAGACTCAAGGGGTGAATCACCGTCCTGTCAGTAGTTCTACTGTGGAGAGGCGACTGAGGAGCAGTGGCCTAACAGCCAGAAGACCTTACAGGGGTAACCTGCTGACCCAACCCAGAAGAGAAAGACGACTGCAGTGGTGTAGAGCACACTCCAGGTGGACTCGCCAGCAGTGGAATACCGTCCTTTTTACTGACGAGTCCCGTTTTTGTGTCAGCAGAGCAGATGGCAGAGAACGTGTGTGGCGCCGGACTGGGGAGAGATATGCAGATGCCTGTGTCCGTCAGGCAGATCGATGGGGTGGACCCTCTGTCATGGTGTGGGCAGGCATCAGCAACCGCTACCGGACACCCCTAGTGGTCATTCAAGGGATCCTCAATGCTAGGCGGTACATTGATGAGGTGCTGGAGCCGCACATGGTCCCATTTATGGAGCAGCATCAAGATCTGGCGATCTTTCAGCAGGACAATGCACGTGCACACTCTGCAAGATTAACAATGAACTTTCTCAATGAGAACAACATCAATGTCATGGAATGGCCAGCGTTCTCACCCGATCTGAGCCCTATTGAACATTTGTGGGATCAGTTAGGCCAAGGTATTCAACGGAGGACACCTAGGCCTACTACCCGAAACCAGCTGATCCAAGCTCTGCAGGAAGAATGGAATAATGTTCCCCAACACAGAATTCAAACCCTGGTCAGCAGTATGCGCCGCAGATGTATAGCATGTGTTGATGCTCGAGGTGGCCACATCCCATATTGAACAGAAAAATTTGTGTGACTTTCAATTAGGGCAGTTAATGACATTTTTTGCCTGTAAGTGACGTTAATGTCGGTAGAGCGTGACATTATTTTTACGCCAGAAAAGTGAATGCTTTGTTAAGTTCTAAGCACGTCTAGGTATGAAATGTTTCAAGTATAAACAATAAAATACTTCAAAATTGGCATGTGGATACTTTTCATTGGGGTTCAGTATATGATGAAAAAATTTTGCAAAATGAAAACATCTGCCGCTAAATGTAAACAAAATGTAAAGCTTTCATACATTAGGGCCTGGCAGATTCCCGTTTCGTTTGTTTTGTTTTGTTTTTTGTTTTTGTTTTGTTTTTTTCTTTTTTTTTTGTTTTGTTTTTTGTTTTTGTTTTCTTAACGGAATCCAATTTACCGGATTTGGTATAGGGTTTGTTTGATGTCAAAGCAGTAAATTGTGCTATCAACGTTGTCTATCAGTGGTAAACTAGATTATTGGTATGCTGTATACTTTCATTTAAAAGTTTCCGTTTGCAAAATATAAGGGTAAAGTCGTCAGTATTATGTTTTTTATCCTCTTCATCATCATCAATTGGCTTGCTCTGTTGATGCATCATTTACTATGTTTTTATATTAAAACGGCTGGAGAGAGAGAGAGAGAGAGAGAGAGAGAGAGAGAGAGAGAGAGAGAGAGAGAGAGAGAGAGAGAGAGAGAGAGAGAGAGAGAGAGAGAGTACCGTCAATTATCTCATTTTGATTCTTTCTGTATTACGCATGCCTTATACGCATGGCTTATATGTTAGTGGCTTACACTCTTTCACCGCGGGAGGCGAATGCAGCCGAATTGTTAGCAGGCCGCAAGAAGCAATTCCAATCGACTTTCGGTGCAAATCTAAATTTTGACATTTTATCAAATTTTCAAGACAATCCATAGGTTCCCCTAAGTTTGAGCAGTATGAGACAAATGAAAGGGAAGTTTTGAAAATTCTCTCTTGTTTAAGAGTTAGTTCTGCGACTGGTCCAGACAGTATCAGTAATTTTCTACTGAAATTAACAGCTGCGAGCATCTGTAAATCTTTATGTCAACTGTTTAACCTGTCCTTATCCTTAGGTGTATTCCCGACTGAATGGAAGAAATCAAACACGTCTAATCTACAAAAAGTCAGATATGCAAGTTAAATCAAACTATCGTCCTATTTCTTTATTATATAATGTATCAAAGGTTCTGGAGAGACTCTTTTTTAATGTACTCTATGAGTACTTACTGGGTAATAACCTAATAACTAATCGCAATTCCGGATTTGTGTCAAAAGATTCTAGCATAAATCAACTCGGAAGCATTGTTTACAATGGACATATCAAAAGCTTTCGACTGGGCATGGCACGAAGGTTTATTGTTCAAACTACGACAATTAGGAATAACCCCTCCTGTGGTTAAATGGGGCGAAAGTTACCTAAGCAATCGTCAACAGAGAGTAGTCATACATGGCCAATCCTCTTCATGATTACCAATTGAGGCTGGCGTTCCACAGGGCTCCATTCTTGGGCCTCTTTTATTCCTAGTTTACATAAATGACGTAGTTGAGAACGTTACCTGCGATATCAAACTATTTGCCGACGATACGTGTTTTCTTGAAATTATTTATAATCCAGAGGCATCTGGAACTCACATTAACACTAATCTTGGCCATCTGAATGATTGGGGCAGACTTTGGGGTGTTTCCTTTAATGCTCTCAAATCCCTTTCCCCTTTTGGTAACTCCGCAATATCCGAGACTGTAAGTCATACTCATTTAGGTGTAACACTATCCCACAACCTAACATGGCACTGGCACATCAACCGCATTGTCACTAAAGCAAGCAAACGCCTCTCACTCCTAAAACGACTTATATTTAAACTCTCCGTGAAAAATCTAGAAAAACTTTATCTCACTATGATTCGCCCTGTTGTGGAGTATGGCTGCGTTCTCTTTGACAACTGTACATAAGAACTGTCTGACCTGCTAGAAGGGTTACAGTATGATAGTGCCAGAATTTGTACTGGAGCTATTAAATTCACTCCCCGTGCTCGTCTATTGGCAGAAGTTGGGTGGGAGCCACTCCACACCCGGAGAAAATACTTTAAATTAGTACTTCTATACAAAATACTTAACAAACTTACTCCACAATATCTATATGACCTGATAACTAATTGTGTTCTTGTACAATCTCGTCGTCCATTAAGAAATCCGGCTGAACTCCAAAAAATAAAATGTAGAACTGACCGCTTCTACACATCTTTTCTCCCATCATCTATCAGACTTTGGGAACAACCTCCCACCTGCTGTAAGAGAATCACCTTCACTCTCGAACTTCAAACTGAAATTTGAAAAAACTTCTATTTTTTCAGCAAGTAATTCCTTCATATTTTTGTCATGGGGACCGCTTTGTAAATATTGTTCAGACCCAACTCCGCCTGGGTCAATCTAAATTAAACTCGCATCTTTTTAACGTAAATATTGTACCATCAGCAGCTCAAAGGCGTAGTCTCTTGAATGCTGTTGTTAACGTGTTTCGCCCAGGTGTAAATCCAAACTTGTTGATTGATCTCGTTAGAGACAGACTTTTGGAAACAATGCTAAGTCGCAGGACGGATCTTTTAAATGAACAGAATGTTGAAATTTTTTCTGCAGTGCATACATTTGTCATAGAATCGAGACGTTTCATTTTTTGATATTATTTCCTTACTATAAGCGATGCCTTCTGTGTCGCGGCTCTGGTACCGCCTGAGCGGGTGGCAGTCACACTTGGGCAAGCCCATTCTGGTTGGCAACCCGTGGCGTCATTTAACCGGAACTTAAAATCTTGGATGCACAGTGATATAAAGGGCCTTTCCCACTGAGCATTCGATTGCGCAAGCGGCCTTGCCGTTTCCGTTCCGCCTAGACAAACAAAACAGCGTCTAAATTTTTGCTCTACGACAGCTGCCAGCGCAGTTCATGATCCTCCGACACTGCTGCCCGGCCGCAGATCTGCTGCAACACGTGTCATCAAAGTGTGGTCTGCGTGTTTTGGGGGATGTTGCCTGGCTGGCGTGTTTTTCGGCCGGCACCGCAGCGCCGCCAAACAGATGCAACCGGAACTCTGCTAAGATTAAGAGACCCTTTCTTTAATCCTCGCCAGGCCACGTTGTTCCAGCTCGACGCTATGACCGCTCCCCTCATTTGTTTTTATAATATTCATTAGCTATTTTGTTTTTATAACGAATTAACTAAGGAAGGGTCTGCAGAAAGACTAGCACTTTTAAGCTGTTGTTGATAATGGTTTCGAACTTGACAAAAAGAGGTCCATACATGGGTATTGAAAATTTTGATGTTTAGCATTTTCGTATTTTCGTTTAACCTGCCGTTTAAGTGAACGCAGGCTGCAGTTGTACCACGCTTAATCATGTTGTCTGACTTCAATATTTTTGTCTTGGATTAATTGTTCAGCAGTTGCCATAAACAACGTGGAGCAGGAATCAACAAAAGTCAATATCTTCAGAAACAAAACATGAATCCAGTCCACACATAGCTCTTACTTACATGGTTAGGAATGTTAGATAGAATCTGATCTAAAATGTAGCTGAATGGTCGGTAATGCGTGTGGGCTTATTTATAACGTACCGTAAGAAGATTAGTACTGGCAAATTGATCCAGCTTATGGCCTGATGGCTTTGGAAAATCGCAATTTAAATCCTCCGTTAAGATAATATGATGAATACCTGTGTCTTTCGCCAGGTCGAAACTTTCCTGGAACTTACTCCAAAAAGAAACTGGGGAATTGGGTGGCACGACAGCAAATAAAAATTTAGGATTATGGAGACTTATTTCAGACCATGAAATCTCCAGATCAGGTAACTCAAGATCTAGTCGTCGAGTGACGTGTAAGATTTGGATACATACGGTACAACACCACCGCCTACCCCATCAAGACGATCTTTTCTAATAATGTCATAATAGTCAGGTATATCTTGATTGCTTGCTAAAGAGTTCGGTGAAAGGAAAATTTCTGATAGAAAAATTATGTCAAATTCCCGGACGATGTCTATACGGGTGCACCGCAATTTATCTGGTGACAGACTCCGTTTATTTAAATGGGAAAATAAAATATCTTCAGAATGCTGTACAGGGCCCGGGTTTTTTTAATGAACATCTCCCGCTAAGAGTATCTGATTCAGTAGAAGACCAGTGAAAGATATATTTACGAACTTCAGTTGCTGTCTATGCAGAACCTTGATCATTACATAAACCAGAAGAGAGGTTCTCTTTTTGTCTTTTTGCTACTTAGCATAATTTAAATTGCTACAACCTTTGGTTGTAGATTCATTAGATGCGCAATGGTTAATAACCCCCTAGTACAAGTTGAAATGCCATTTCTATCTATAATAATTTTTGAAGATTTTCAAGTTTTAAAATTTCAAATGCTGCTAATTAGCATAATATAACTTGCGACAATTTTTGTTTAAAGTTCATTAGATGCGCAATGGTCAATAGCCTTCTTGTAGACTTTGGAATGACATCTCTATTAAACTTTTGAAGATATTTAAGATTTAAATTTGCAAATGCTCCTAATTTGCATAATTTTAAAAAACATCTTCATTCCTCTGTATAAAAAGGCAAAACTCCTTGTATGGAGGTACAATCATGCCAAGTTTGGAGTTTCTATGTGTAATAATGTCAGAGAAAAGTGTCGGACAAATTCACTGGTAAAGAACAAAGAAGAAAGAAACTAGAAAAGATTTGCTTCAGCAAATCTGTCTGGGTGCCCCTCAAAATCAGAACAGTTTGAAAAATGCTTTACTTCGCCATTGTTCAACATAAT
This sequence comes from Hermodice carunculata, assembly GCA_964020975.1. Taxonomy (NCBI): domain Eukaryota; kingdom Metazoa; phylum Annelida; class Polychaeta; order Eunicida; family Amphinomidae; genus Hermodice; species Hermodice carunculata. The sequence goes on along the minus strand of OZ026615.1, from coordinate 1,295,232 downwards.
CTAAATTTCGTGTATTTGCCTTATTTTTATAAAGTAAAATGCTACAACTTTGGTTCTTGGTTCATTGGATGTGACCATATCACAAACTTATACAGTGAAAATTGACTGCAACTACTATCTATAATAGTCTTGAAGCTATTCAACATTTTAATTTTGTGTATTTACAATGGTCCATTGTATTGGCAGTTGTCACAAAACATATATATGCTGATTAAAATATTTAATATCTAAAATAATTGGAAAATATGGAGCTTTTAAAATTGCAATTGCCCCTAATTTGCATGGTTTTAAACATCATGACTATTCCATATGAGATGCACAATTTCACTGGCTAGGTCAGTCTCCAAAGCAAGTTTGGTGGTTTTCGAAAAAATAGTGCTTGAGAAAATCTCCAGACCAAGTTGGTCATGAAGAAGAAAGAAAGGAAGAAAGAAAGAAATTCACAATTTCACTGTTTACTTATACAGTGAAACCTCTCTACAGTGGGTACCCTTGGGACCAGAGAAAAGTGCCCACTCCTGAGAGGGTCAGCTCTTCTGGGCAGTATAAATGAGTATGCGTGCATGTGTGTGTACATTTTTCATACATGCACATTGTATACATATTATAATTCAAGGGGAGGTGTATAAATGCAATACAAAACTGTCTTTCTTCCTTGATTATATTAACAAATTTTAACAGCAGCTGTAAAGAAACTACATGTATATGTACCTGTGAACCAAGACCAGCACTATACTGTTTCAGTATTGGCTATGAAGATCAGGCTTCATCTCACTGTTTACAAGAAAACAAAGACATGAAAGTGTCTTCTGAGATTACACAAATCCATACACTGTTTCAAAATCCACAAAGTGAAAACAGTCATTGATGACTGGAAGACCATACTTTGATGGGTCTGGCCAGCTCAGCCATGCATGCCATCTAAATTTAACAGACAGGCTTGTTCTGTCCAGAAGTCCTACAGCCTGTGTTCCCTTGGGACTGATAAGGTCCACACACTCATAACCTCAGGCAAAAACAGACCAGCCAGGATATCAGTCTCAGTCATGGGGCACTGACAGCTCTGTGCAGAACTAGTAGGAACTATAGCCTGCCTGGTACATATGACATCGTGGATCAAATTTGTTCTTGCATGAGCAGAAAAAGATTCTCTGTATTTTATTGAGAGTGTCATTACACAGTTGTTGCCCCCCCCCCCCCCCCATTTGCGACAAGACCTTCCAAAACACACACCTAGCATGCATGGATAGAAGGCTGCTTTTGGGACAGGTTCAAGCTAATTAATTATGAATGCAAAATGGTTGCCTGGCACCATGGAGGTCAAGCAATAGGTCATACAACAAGCAGTTACATCCTTGCTTGTGGATTGTGGAGAAATTTGGTGAATTTAGCATACATTAAAATTCCCGAAGTTTTGTTTGTATGCTGTTGGATTTTCCAGTTGTCTCAAACCTATATGTGTAAGTTAGAACTTTTCGACTTCACCAAAACTGTTAGCCATATCCACTTGAAAGTTGGTTGGTATGTACCTTGGGTGGGTCTCTACCCATTTGTTGAAATAGTTGGGTTCCATTATTTTTTGTATATTTATTTTTTTTTCCAAATTTTTGTTCATTTTTTTGACAACATCTTAAAAATATTCTTCTCAAAAACTGCCTGGCCAAATGCTTCAAACTTGTATAGGGGCACTTCGGAGCTCTCCCCCTCCTGATTTGAATTTGGTCAACAGTTGGTGCTGCAATATTTTCTTTTTCTTTTTTTATATGAATTTTGTGTGTGTTCGCTATTTTCGACTCCTTCAAAAGTGTCACTCAGCTTGTACTGAAACTTGATGCAATTGTAGCTTGCGGGAGGGGTAAACGAATTTGTTCACTAGGTGGCGATATTCTGGACCCCAGTTTTTCAACGATTTTTTGAAAAACATTCTGGTACTTGTCGGTGAATGCATGCATTTCTATTGGTTAGTCTGTACGGCAATGGAGTTTGCAGTGGTAATACCGTTTTTTTACTTCTCCGAAGCCGTCAAACAGATTCACTTCAAACTTGTCGGGGGAAGTCTCTACCAAGTTTGTTCAAATGGTCACACTTCGGTGATTTTTAACATTTTGTATGATTTTTTTGTTCATTTTCATGTAAAATGTTTTTAAAAAATCTCCTCAAAAACCACTTGGCCAATTTCTTGAATTGCATAGGGGCACTTATGGGGACCTGCGGACCTCAAGAATCTCATATAATGTTTCCAAATTTTAACAGTGGATACATGATATATCAGGCTAACTAATAAAGTCACATAAATGAAAAAATAAAATGCCGAAAAACACTATTTTGGGTTTTCTACTGCTTTAAACGGAGCTTACTAGATAAAGTTGCACATACCAATTGTTCAAAAACCCTATTTTGTATAAGAACTTCTATTTGGACTGCTCCCGGGCTTACATTCAGTGCATTTCACAAGTCCGACTTAGCTCTCAAAATTTGAACATTGAACTTGCCCGACCTGTCAAAACTCCCTACAGCTGGTCGCATCTGTCCTGAATGAAATCTGGGTGTTGTTGATGATGCGACACATTTTCTTCCATAATGTACTGCTTTTACACAAGAAAGATCTAAACTTATCACAAAAGTTAGCATGAATATGCTAAATTCTGTCGGTCATGATACCCGTGATAAATTCATTTCCATTTATATCCAGCAATTTATTATGTCACCACGTATTTTTTTATTTGGGGAAATTTCTCCGTACATACTTGCAAACTGTATGTAAATTTTACTCGGGACTGGTGTACATGTGATACAAGTCTACAGGTGCTATTTTTGTTTATACATTATAACATAATATGTTCTATCTTTGACAGAATGTGAGTTTTCAGGTGCTGCTATGTCATAAGATGTGCCCAATTGTCTCTCTTCGTACTTGTGTCTTAACCACCTTTATTTTGCTTATTCTCGTATAATTGCATTAGTCAGCCTTATGCTGGTGCTGTCATCTATTGACTGTTCAGTACACTTAAGTTAACTTTACTCAGGGCCTGATTCAGTGAAAGACCAGAGTACGGATTCTATTTTAATGTATTTATTATCACAAAATGAGTCCAATTCTGCATGGTATCTCTGATGAACGCTGATATCGTGACCATATTTGTCATATTCATTGGTTACAAAATAAAAGAAAAACAAAAAACAAAGCAAAAAACAAAAACAAAAAACAAAAGCAAAAAAAACAAAAAAACAAAAAAACAAAAAAACCAAAAAAAAAAAAAAAAAAACCCCAAAAAAAAAAAAAAAAAAAAAACAACATTGGTCAGCTTCAGGCTCCATTCTCTGGTGCTGTCATCTACTGACTCTGCAATACACATAGGCGCTATCTGTCATGTTCTGACTATACATGCATTTTTCTATCGACCTGTCGATATCCGAAGGTAGATTTGCATTTATCTGTGTAAATTGTCACTTTAAACATTGTGTTTCTCTGGCGGTTTTCGCCTACAGGCCATGTTTGGATCTCTCAACATAGATCTACTGTCCACCTGCATATGCCAATGTTAGTCATAGGCCAGGACCGCTCTGACCGTTAGCCAACTACCCAAATGTTTATGTTTCTTGAATTTGGTTGATGAACTGTGCAAATGAAGATTATATTCAAAAGGAAGTCTGAAAGAGCCGTGACAAAATATTTGTTAGTTATGCTTGTGTTTCCAATTTAAGCCACAGATTTGTTGAAGTCTAGACCCGTCCATGCACAAGCAAAGTTAGTGGTGGCATTTAATTCTAGTGCAGACGTGTAGTTGTTATATAAAGAGTTCAGTTTATTTATGCTTTAGTTCTTTTATGCGATGTATTAGTTACTGCTCTAATTCTTATTCTAGTGGCACATCAGTCAGTGTTATTAGTTATAGTTGTTTGCTCTTGCATTGTTATGTTCCACTAAATAGAAATACTTTTAGCTTTCGGTTAAAATTGATATTGCATTCTTTGCACTTGTTTGATTTTCTAGCTCTGGTGACTTGCCAGTCAGCAGAGCTAAGAAAATTCACCTATGCCTGTCGTCATCTTTCCATCTGTATGGCCACATTAAGCTTCTTCATCAGTCCTTCTGTTCGTTAGACTTTTTACTTTTCGACTTCCTAAAACTTGTATGGAATGTTTTGATGTTACGCATGGATGGATGCTTTGCAGTTGGTCCTCTACCAAGTGCGTGAACGATACAATTTTCTCATCTTTCATGAATATTTCTTTTTTTCTTTTTTGTAAAGATTGAAAATTTCTACTCTTCAAGAGCTTCTTTAACCATTTGCTTTCATATTACAAGCAGGGTCATCTGGCGTCACGTATTTTCTTTTTGGTCACTAGGTGGCGCTGTGCTTTCTAGTATTTTTGTGTGTTAATGCTATTTTCAAATTCTCGAGAACGGCTTTATAGAGTTGCATGAAATTTTGTCAGAATAAAATTTGCCTAAAGCTCCTGGAAGTTTGCGAAAATTACGGGGATAAGTTTTTTTTTTGACGAAGGCTTGGCATATGAAATTTTAGGACTGTATGTGGGTTCATGTTGCTATTGTACATACAAGTAGCAATACAGTGCATACATTGCAATGTTGTCAAACACGTTGTATTGGATGATTGGAGTTTACAGGCAAATGTTTCCTAGATGGGCCTCTTCCAGCTTTGTGAAGGACATGATGATGCAATATTTTTTCTATTTTATTTGTTTATTTAATGATTTATTTTATTTATCTATTTATCTTAAAAAATCTCAATTTCTTAAGGATTACCTTACCTATTGCTCGAACATTGCTTACAGGGTCGCATGGAGTCCGTAGTTTACATTTTAGCCACCAGGTGGCGCGACCATTTTCCCTACTTTTGGAATGAAGTTTTAGGCGCTAAGTCTGTTTCCGATTTTTTCCCCGGAGAGATTAAAAGGAACTGCTTGAATTTTGTCAGAATATAACCTTACTAAAGATCATACCCGTTTGTGAAAATGATGGTTTATGTTATATGTAAGTTTCGACGATATTATGGACATACGTCATTAACTACAGCACAGTTACATAGGTAAAGAGCAGCACCACAGTGAACGTATTGCAATGCTGTCAAAACTGTTGTATGGAATACTTTGCTTTTAAACACATATGTTTCCCAGGTGGACATTCACCAATATTAAGGAGATGACGATGCAATAATTATGCATTCTCTGAGAGGGAATGTCTAAAAAGTTTTAAGTGGGTTTAGAATTCAAGCTTTTTGCAGACTCAGCAAATCTGACATGTATTGGCTTATATTTTGGTCGCTCATAGGCCCATAGACACTATTAAAAATTCATAGGAAAGTACTATGGGGTTTCTATTGGTGTGGTTAATTTTCACCTTGAAAGTCAGATTGACATAGTGGCTTATGTCTTGGTAATGGTGGATCTCGGGCCGGTAATTACCATTAAACGTAAGTAAGAAAGTACTGATGCGGTTTCTTTTCGCGTGATTCATTTTGACTTTGAATGACCTTCAAAGGTCAAACTGACATATTGACTTATGTCTAGGTAATATCAAATTTAATATCAAACTTTTGGTTACTTATTGGCGAGCACTAATACAGTACATGTCGAGAACAGTAAAGGTAAAGTCTGCACTCGCTGAAGCAGCAGAGTCCAGTCAACAGAGCTTAGGATAATAATGGTCCTCGTGTTTTTTTTTTTTTGTTGACATATGTAAGAATCCCGTCAAAATGTTTTTCCAGCCACATAACAATGTAATATACCTGTAGTGTCTGACAATGATGTGTACCATGTGACGAATTGGCCAACTTTGACTGAATATTTGGTCAATTAGTTAATCACTTACTTACTTGCTTAAATGTTCATCCTCCAACAGTAATCGCAAGCATGACATCACAATAAACAACACAGCATTCGCCTGTGTGAACTACGATAAAGTCACTTTCCCCATATATTTTGAGCAAAATTGATGAAATAAAGCACACCAAATTAGTTGAAGGCATTTCATTATCCCAACTCAATAAAGAAAATGTTGAACACCTTTTCTCTAAACCCCACAAACGTCAAATATGTAGAAGTCTAAAATATATAGCTTCGTTTTGCTTCAACTGTCGACACACAGAAAGATGAGCTGCAAAGCCCTTTTTGCGTTTCTTTCTTCCTGTCTTTTTTGTCGGCAGAAATGAAAGAAAAGATTATACTCATAAAGTTGAACTTTGTTCCTATGAGTTTGATCATGATGACACTATACATGGGCAGAGACTTATCGGGCTGTAGGGTGCCATAACTACTCATCGACAGAAGTTGCTTTATTGTGAAGGGTGTAGGAACATGCCCCCATTTATACTAGTACATGTAATACATAAATAAAGTGGGAAACCTACATCTTTCAATATTTTGTCCTATGCATTAGAGCATTATATATTTCATAGGATTATTAAGTTGACAGCAAATATGCTGAATATAATAGATCCCAAAACAATATTGCTGTTGCCCACGTGGGTCAAATTATCCTTTGAGCTGGTGTTGTTGGTGCACTTGCACTGCCGTCCAAATTGAATGCCAAGGACAACTTTGGCTACATCTGCACTAAAACTGAGTGCAAGCAAATTTGGGTTGCGTTTTCTGCTACCTTGATATCAATTAATATTTGTATTGTTTCTCTTATATATATATATATATATATATATATATATATATATATATATATATATATATATATATATATATATATATATATATGTATGTATAAATATATATGTATGTATATATATACATATATATATATATAATATATGAACTTTGCTCCTGTGAGTTTGATCATGATGACACTGTACATACAATACTATTATTGTCACCTTTAAATATTCACATACCATACCTGATATCAAACGTTTGGTTACTTATTGGCAAGCACTAATACAGTACATGTATAGAGCATGAGTTACATTTTGGAGGAGCTCAACAGTTTCGCAAATGTTTTTAGCCATAAGAAGGCCAGTCCGTCTGTCCCTCCGTCCGTGCCACAATTTATATGTCTGACTTCTCCAAAACCATTGGCCAGATCCACTTCAAAGTTGGCGGAGATGTTCCGTGGTTGGGTTTCTACCATGTTTATACCAATGATCATGCTCCAGTGACTGTTTAGCTCTGCTGATCAGCTGGCCCTAAAGTGCAAACGTTTGACCCGCTTATTATTTTGAACGATATGTGGAACAACCATAGGGGCGGTGGAGAAATTATGACGCTAATTTCATCAAATGTACAATGAATGTGAATTTTGTGTGGAAGTTGAATATTAGGCCTACATGCATTATATAATATAGGTGACCTTGGCCTACTTTCTGAACGTCACCGTGGGAAAATATTTCAGTAAACGATTTTTTGTGATGGTCATTACGGCTGAATTTGTGGACATATCTGTAAAACATTACATGAATATCATACAGACAAAAGTCTATGGCAAGCGGTCATCGTGGCGCCATTTGTGATAATTATTGGAACTAAAATCATAGGTATCAAAACCACATTAAATTCATTAATGTGATAATAAACTGAGACAGAACTGCAATGTTTACACTGAATATGTGTTAAGCCAATGGTCAAATTGCGTAAAATTTTGAACGACCTTGACCCGCATTTCTGATCATTAAACACACAGCAAAGAACACTAAATTCAGTTTGCTGAGAAAGTATAAGGCTTTAATATGATGCCAACTAGACCATAAATCTGTATCATATGTAGAAGTTGATATTATATAATATGGACAACCTTGGATTTCTTTCTCAAGGTCAGGGAGGGAATGCATCTCAGTAAAATATTTTTTTGATGGTCATTACATCTGAACTTGTGAATATATATAAAATGGAAAATTGATCGGATACTGCATAATATCGATGACCTTGACATACTTTATCAAGGTCACGTAAGGGAATGCATTTCAATTTACTTTTTGTGATGATCATTTTATCTAGTGTTTATACATCTATATACCATTGCAGGCACATAATACAGACAGCACGCTGTGACATGTGGAGTCATGGTGGGGATATTGGTGGTAATCATTGGAAGTAACATCAAAGGAATTAAAAACATATTAAATCACTATTGTGCTAAAAATTGCATGTTGGATCCTCTGTAAACCTAGTGGGATTGTACATGGACTTGATCTCTACCAAATTGGGGGTCTTTTGGAATTAATTTTGACCTGAAGTGATCTTGAAGGTCAACTGACATAGTTGTTAATATTACGGTAATGGTGGATCATAGAGACATGGTTACTATTAAACACCAACGGGAACGTATCTGTGGGGTTTGTTTGTTTGTTTTTTGCTGTTGTCAATTTTCACTTTGAGCAAAATATCTTGGTGAGCGACTTCAGAGGTCAAACGGACATATTGGCATTATAACTTGGTAACAGTGGATTTCTTTACGTTTCCATTAAACATTACATCCATTTAAAACGCTACACAAGTGGTAAACACATGTAGAATTTTTAAAGAAAATTACTGTTAATTTAGTTTTCCTATAGTTTTCCCACCCCTTAGTCTCACTTTGCCCCGTGGGTGTTCCATTTCGCTTCGAAAACCGCCTATTTTGTTTTATGCTCCACTGTTATATATTTGGGTACAGGATGGTATGAAAGTAGTTTACTTTTAATCTAAGTGTCCCAACTTTCTTTTGGATGTACTACCACCACATGAAGTTGATCTGTTGAATAGTAAGAATAAAAAATCACACTCCTTTCGTAGTGTCCCACTTCTCCCTCCCCCATCATTTATTAATGTATGTACCTTTGTAATTAATACGCATGTGTTAAAATGTAATAAAATTTGCACATTTAATAATTAGACACCGGGGAAATCTCTAATCGAGCCGCCATATTGGAAAATTATTGCTGGCCATACCAAATCGGGGGGGGGGGGGGGGTCTTTTTCGGTTGCGGTTGAGAACAAACTAACCTAGTGGAGCTCTGATAATAAAATCGTTAGTAGAAAGTGTGCATTTGATTATGTTAGCAGCTAAAATTTGCCAACCATATTCTGCAGTTACTGTGAGTGTCTTGTGTACATGTTGTGAAGTTACAAAAAAATACAAGTTTGCTTTGCATGTGGATCTATCTTGCTTGTGTATGTTAAACGGGTGACGTACAAAGACATCACTCGTGATTCCCTGGGTTGCAATGAAAAGTTGTTTGTTGCTTTCCCTGAGTACCCGACTAGCAAGACAAATATGTCAAGTGCCCGAAAAGAGAGGATTAAACAGATATGATGCATGTAACAGTTAAGAAGGTCCGCCTGGGCGTGGATTGAAAGTGAATATAGATCGAGAGTGAATACAAGACATGTGCAGCATAAAGGGAATGATGGCAATGACGTATGGAAATGTTGCGTGTGTGAACGAGTTTTGCGGATGACAGTTATAAAGTTATAGAGTTTGATTGTAAATATAAGTTGTACTGTCGTGCTAATGTATAAAATGAGTAGCCAACAATATTGAACTTTACAGATTTTGGTTTTGTCCAACTTGTTGAACAGAGAAAGCTTGGTAGTGACACACAGGAAACAACAGATACTACTAAGATCACATATAATGTTTCGGATGAAATGAACACAAAAGAGGAATTAGAGAGTCAATTAGACAACAAGGTAAGCACCTATGTAAGTTGAGTCATATTACTGCAATCTTTACACAAAGGAAACAAAATGGGAACCTGGAAATTACAGGCCAGTCGGCTTAACATGTTTTCTGTGTAAAGTGTTGAATTCGATCATAAGGGACCACATTATGGATTACATGGGAAATAAAAATTTTGCTGAGTGAGTTCACTGCAGTTTGGATTTCTGCTAGGGGGATCAATTGTAATGCAATTGTTCATAGTCATAGATGAATTGACAGATATTGTGGACCGTGGGGATTCCTTGGATGTCGTATACTGTGATTTCCAAAAGCGTTTGACACTGTGCAACACAACCGTCTTATGACAAAGAATAAAGCATATGCTATTTCAGACGAAACACTTAAAGATCGTAAACAGAAAGTGGTGGTAGATAGTTTTTTATCAAGAGACAGAGGTGTAATAAGCGGAATACCTCAGGGAAGTGTATTGGAACCATTTTGTTTGTAATATATATAAATAACTTGCGTGAAGTAATAGACCTTGTAGCTGAAATATATATTCTTGTAGACAACATAAAAATATATCGCAGATAAGAATAGCAGAATATAAACGGATACTTCAACTTACCAGCATCTCAGATCATTACAAAGATCGCGTGATACGTGGCGGTTGAAACTTCATCCTGATAAGGATGTAGTCATGAAAGTCGGTAATTCTAATATCCCAAAGAATTATTACATAATGGTCATGCATGGTGAAAGATATCACCTTAGAAGCCTTAGAAAAAGATTTGTGTGTTATTTTTGACAGCGATTTGAAATTTGAAAAATAAATGGAAGAAAAAATAAATGGGGCAAACAAAATTATGGGAATTATTTTTTAAAATCCTTTAAATACATGGACGAAGAATCATTTCGAAAAAGTCTAGATCATTGAGATCACAATGTGAATATGCCAATCAAGTATGGTTCACGCAGTTCCATGATGATGATGATGATGATGATGATGATGATGATGATGATGATGATGATGATGATGATGATGATGATGATGATGATGTTAAAACAATGCAATGTAAAATGTTCAGAGGAGAGCCACAACGTTGGTGCAGGCTGGAAAGACTTGAGCCATGCAGAAAGACTAAAAAGCTGGACTCGGCATCCATAGCATTTGGAAAAGTATGGGGCGACATTATTGAGGCACTTAAAACACTCAGATTGGTCATACCCCAAAGAATTATTAATATTATCACTCGGGGGAATATGTTTAGACTTGATACCCAACCAGCAAATCTGGATATATACATACATACATACATACATACATACATACATACATATATATATATATATATATATATATATATATATATATATATATATATATATATATATATATATATATATATATATATATATGTATATCAGGAATTATTGTTTCTCTTTGAGGTTTGTCCCCCCCCCCCGGAACAGTTTAACAGATGGTGTGGTGACATCGTCATAACTGAATGTATTTAAACATAGCCTAGACAGACAATACTGGAAGGACAAGCTAGGTCGATTTCAAAAATGTTTTTTCCTCATGTCCCTTTGGAAGCTTCGTACCTACATCATAAATTGTGATTAACATAATAGGAATAGGTCTGTCTACCTGAAACTTGGCTGGACATGCCGTAGAAATGTCAATTTTTTGGAGGAGGGGGGGGGGGGCTTTAAGTTACAAACGTAGGTCATGATTGATTGGCCTCGAATATTAATCACTTGAAATAGACATCGATCATGAAAATCAATGTCATGGCATTCCACGCAAACTTTCCTTTGTGCACCAAGACATTTTCCCCAGGTTGAGTGACCAAGAGATATATTGGGCTAAGAACACAGACCACATAGTGATCTATCACTTGTTTTACACACCACTCCATCCTCTTCATATATGATACATTTTGCAATTATAAAAGGGAACTTTAAACTTTCAACTTGGACGTCCCGTGGCCATAACCCCGGTCAAGTGCAAGATACAGGCTGTGGACAAGAAGCAGAAAAGGCAGTGCGGATGTAATATCGCACCAAAGAATGTTGAAGGTTCTCATGATTATGGGATTGGAACGAACTAAACCCAAATCAAAACAAAAATGGAAAAGATAGTCCTATACATGCCGCTCAGGCAGGAGGGTAACGCTACCATTTAATTTATCAATTACATGGAATAGAAATAATCATTGGCAAATTAATCTTTTCAGGTTGTTCACAAATTATTCATATTCTGGGGTCATTTCAGGCCACACCACATCCCACACGAAGCAATTAATTTTACCAGGACTGCATTGACCAAATGTACTCTACATTGGTGTGTCGGCCTGTGCGGGAAGGGCGGGAAAAACGGATCGCTGAAGGAAACAGCTCTAACAATTTCAAACTGAATTACCTGCATGTATTTTTAAGTAAAATACTTTGTGCTAAATTGTTATTTTTTTTGCAAAAATTTGCGGGTCGGAATTATAGATAAACCGATACAAGATATTTTGTTTTTTAGGAAAAATTATCCATTTTTGTCCGCGTGCTTGGGCAAAAAGAATCAAGGTACAGAGCATAACAGATCACCCCGCACCTTTCCGTTTTTCGAGACATTAAACTACCTAACAAAATACAGGTTAATCTTATTAGGGACGAACATGTCCGGTTTGTCAGATGAAAAAGTGTTCAATGTGTTAATATTTTTGGGAAGAAGGATCTAACTTGTGCAGGCAGAACGGACAACCACAACCTGTGATATATCACTGAAGCCGAAAACGATATGGTATGACTAGTATCAAGCTGCTAGTAAAACTACATGATACAAATTGATGCCACGACAGTTACCTATCATTTGCTTGTCATGAAATATTATATCCAATAAATTAACCTATAGATATAGACAGTCATAGTGTTGATATAAAGGCTTACGAGCCACCAAAAGCAAACAGTTTATGAAAAGAGGTATAATTTATTTTTTTCCGATGATATTTTTTCTTTGTTGATCCGAATGTATACGGTTTGACATCGTCTGATAATCAAGTAACAAGAAAACGAAACTTTCCGTGGTGTATATTAAGCAATATGCCTGATCGTTTATGTCCGCTATTGATTTTTCAATGAACATGACAACAAAGACCACTTTTCAAAAATTAATTTGGAATAAATGTATGAAAAACCGCTCCAAATCATTTTGCTGCAGCTAGTCAGGGGAGAAAGAGTGAGCGCAGATGTCAATCAAGTCAAGTTTAATGTTGACCATTGTACTGGAATTCTGTATCACCCGACCAAGATATAGCTGGCGAGTCAAAATTTACTACAAGGACAAGAAGGATCAAAGATTAAGATGATACGAGGGCTGTTCGGGAAAGATTTCCCCTAACCCACTTCTGATTACAATGGGGAGCTGAAATTGCACATGTATACTCACACATACATGTTCAGCTTAAATGGCAATTTGCAGCTCTGAACTTGACCCGGTTTCTCTTTTACAGGTGTAAAAGTGCAGTAAGGTGTGATAATGAAGCCGGTCGAAGATAGAGCAGTCATGGGGTCCCTGTATTTGAAAGGCTATACACCAAAGGAAACATTCGATGAGATGCAAAGAGACTTATAGGGGAGGATACCTCATCGTATGATGTTGTCAAGCACTGGCATTGTCACTTCAAGTGTGGTTGCGCATGAGTGGAATCGGCCCCCATTCCCGGGCGACGACACTCTGCTATTATATTATATTATATCATATCATATCATATCATATCATATCATATCATATCATATCATATCATATCATATCATATCATACCACATCACATCACATCACATTATATTACATTACAGTACAGTACATTATATTATATTATATTATATTATATTATATTATATTATATTATGTTATATTATATATAGTATTGAACCAATCTAAAATGAACTAAACCCTAATTAGGCCTTTATCATACTGAAATTGCATTGGTGTTCGGCTTAGGAGTTCTGACGGTGATGGAGGCGAAATACATGCCTATCATCAAGCAGGTATAGGCTTCTTGCTATCATTGACCCTATTTAGATTTTGATAGAGTTAAATATGTGGAGCCGATTGGGGAGAGTAGGTGTATCATTAGGAAGTCATGGGTGACTGATTTTATTTTCTGCCAACTTATGTGATTATAATGCGTGTGAATCTTGATTATAATATTGCAACTATACTGTCAAATTTATTTCCTTTTTTCTTATGCTTTTTGTAGTTTTGGAATTTCTTAGCAGCAAACATTCGTCTACTTGGACATTAGTTTGACCATTAATATGCCTATAGATCCCGGATGTATACATGTACATGTAAATCTGGAAAAACAAGAAACAAGACATCCATATTTGAACGTGTTTAACGAAACCAAAGTAAGACTATATTTTGACGAAACACATCGATAAACAACTCATAGCTGCGCCGCGAAGCGTTTTTTTTCACTACGCTCGTGACCAAAGTTTGAAATCGTTTCCGTCACTGGCTGTTTTGATCAGCACCAGCATGGACCTCTGTATAAACGCTCGATGACACAAGTAAGTGACAATCGCATGTAATTTCCTTTAATTATCGAGATTTTATGCCAGGAGGTCAGATCCAAGATCCATGACTTCAGATGCTGCAAAATTTCCCTGAATGCGTGGTGGTGGTGGGGAGTGGGTGGGTGCAGTTAATTTCCTTCACTCATTCAGTGTAGCTAGCATGGGGAAAAGACCTTAAAGTTGTCGGTCTTAGGTCTAGGAAAGGGGGAATAAGTCACAAAAAAGTTTATCCAGCGGAAGCCTGCTCAATTTTCTAAGGTCTGGAATTTAAAGATTTAGCTGATTAGAAGGACAAACTCACATATTAAATTAAATCATGTTAGTGGTGGTTCTTAGGCCCATGTTACAACACTGCCAGGAAAGTACTACGGGGTTTCATTCGGTGTTGTTCATTTTGGTCATGAGTCACCCTAAAATGTCAAACTGATATATGGGCTTATATCTACATAATATTGGATCTTGTCACTTTTCATTAAAAAAACGGTCACACAGTTTTGTTTTATAAACTTTTATATTCCATAACCGTGTTGATATGGCACTCGCACATAGCTGCCTTCATTGAACCTTATTTTTTAAAATTAGGGATCTGGTCGAGTGGATATGTACGTTTCCCATTTCAGCTACGCGACTGGTGCCAAAGGTTGCAGGTTCGAGTCCCGCTCGTTCCGAACATAAAATATATGTTAAAGCTTTTTGCCTTCTCCAAAAAGTATAACTTGGATCGTTCTGAAACTTGGTGGAAATGTGGCTTGCAGGAAGCTGAAACTAAATGTTCAGTAGGTGGTAATAATTTGGATCTCTGATCCGTCCGACATTAAGATTGTCACATTTGTGTTGCGCATATCCTAAGAAGCATTTGAGGTACAACCATGAAACTTTGTGAAAACATCTATTAATATATGAAGGTGTGCACCTGGAGTTTTGTTTGTCTCTTGGGTTGATTATACAGTCTTAATTAATCATTCATTAACTTTTGGAAAATGTTGATTCGACGTTAAACTTGTCACATTTGAGTCGCATGTATTTCAAAAGGTATTTGAGCTTCAACCATGCAACTTTGTGGAAACATCTATCAAGATATGAAAGTGGGCACCTGGGGTTTTGTTTCTGTCTTAGATTGAGTATCTTGTGTAAGTAAATCATTCATGAACTTAGGGAAAATGTTGAATTGACGTTAGATTTATCACATTTGTGTCGCATGTATCTCAAAAAGTATTTGAGGTCTTACATCGGTTAAATGTCGTATTCCTTCCAATGATAATGGAGGCAATGACAAGTGGGGGGATCCGTGTCCTTTGGATACTTCTCTAATAATGATTCATTTTTTGGTGATCTCTTTAAAAAATCTTCCCCAAAACGAAAGTCACAGCACCACTTCAAGCTTTGTACCCATGGTCAGCTAAGCACAGGACTGTCACAGTTCTCTAGTTTTTTAGATTTTCCCAAAACAACTCCATCAAGTTTGAAGTGGATCTGTTAGACGGTTACCAAGGTCAATTACCATTGTAATCCCAATTGATTTATATAGCAATCAACACGAATGTATGCATAAACCAATAAGTGCCCGAAAAAAAAAAAAAAATCAAAATCGGGGATCCATGGTAATGTCACCCAATGAACAATTTCGTTTGACCTTTCCGCAAAGAATTTTTCCTTTAAGTTTTGGCTTAATCTGATAGACGCTTTTGGCGAAGTTTAAAATAGTAAAATGCAAAAAAAAAAAAAAAACAATTAAAAAAGAGACATCTCAGAACCACCTATTGAACATTAACGTCTAAGGGTGCCCAGAACTGTCTCTATGCAATTTCAAAGCAATTGAGTTAGCGATTTCGGTGCAAATTTTTGCAAAAAATGAATTAAACATCACGAAAAAAATCCAAAAATCACCTAAGCATGACCATTTGGACAAACTTGACAGAGATCCACTCAAAGTATATCCCCATCAAGTTTCAAGTGAATCGGGTGGCGGTTTTTGAAATAAAAAGATATAAATTGTTGACGGACGAACACCGACGACGCTGACGAAGACGGAAGAAGGACTATAAGATAAACTTAGCTGAGCTGACTAGTCAGCTTAACTGAAATTAAATCCAAAACCACTGTCAATTGCTTTGAAACTACATATATGTAGGAACAATTTTGATATCACAACACATAGATCGTTCAACAGGTGGTGCTGTGACTTATTCGTATTTTTAAAATAATTCTTAGAAAGCTAACTATACTTTCGACTTTTTCTCCAAAACGTTACTCAAGTTGTTCTGAACCTTGGTAGAAATGTAAATTGAGGAAGGGTGACCTTGGCAGAAACGTTAATTGAGGGAGGGTGAAAAGGAGTTGTTTACTAGGTGGTAATAATTCGGATCCTCTGGTACCGGGTCACACCCCACCGTCACTGCTTACATTGTCTTTAAAGCCTTCCACTATTCCCAGGACTGTTGTGGGCCACGAAGGGGGGGGGGGGGGCACAGTCTGCCACTACCAGCCCACGGTACAATTACAATCAAATTTGCCTGAAGGTCTATCTACCCTGTGGCATAGGTGCCTTAAAGAAACGCTCATGTTTGGACCAACAGGGGACCACTGATGAATGGGTGCAAGAAGCTCCAGTGGTAAGTTTTTTCATTAACTAGCTGAAAAGTGTATCCAGATTCAGTTCATTTTAACCGACCATGATCTGTAAATGACAAATTCGGGGATGATGTTTGAAGAAGGAAATGAATATTACCTGTTAAACATTTAATTTTGAATGTGCTTACATCACATTTTACTCGAAATTGTCCCTGCACATGTAGTTTAAAGTAAAGAGCGTAAAATCAGTCAAAATATACTTACATTTTCTTGGCTCATTTGCCCTCATTAAGTTAACAGCACACAATATCGTGTATACAAAATGTACATTGTACTTACACTTTCCTATGTTGTCCTGATACAACACCCTTGGAAGTGTAGCGGCGTGGCATATACAGCACACTCCAACACGTAGACTGAATAATACTGAATCAGCTGCCGTATCCCGCTCACATACAAATCACACTGCGTGCAACAAGCAGCAAATCATTTCAACCGCCACATGCCATTCATATTTTGAACATTTATTACTTGTATAGTTAAACCTAGCTCTTTCGACCTTCCCATAATTTTGCATTGACCTGACATGTCAGGTGACATGGACACTGGAAAATGAAAATTGACTTTTTTTTCATATTTTATTTTACAAATATTTTTAGATGAACGGATTTGAGTTCAACCTGGTGGTGGTGCAGTATGGTGCTGGGTCATCAAAAAAACAAGTTTATCTGCACCATGTATTTTATGTCATACAGTAAATCCAGCATAAACAAGGACTTTAATTAATATTGCGACATTGCAAGGGGTACTAAAACCATTTACAATGAACATAATTGTGAAAAATTCTACAGAAATCCTGAAAATCTCAGCTCTTCTTGGATCTGCTGCCAATGAAATGCGGGCTGGCCTTTTTGTCTCTATAACAATACAGGCTCGTGCATGTATACTCCAAGGACATGAGCCTGTATTGTCATTTATAAATATGTTGACTCAGTTAACTGCTTTGTTGTAGTGTAGACAGACCTTTGTCATATGGCTGGTTGGAATTAGCCAATCATAAGGCTCAAAAAGTGTTGATTTTATCCCATAACCATTGATTATGAAAAAGAATGTATTATGAAACTTGATAATGCATCTTTTTTGGGCTGATCTTCACCCTCAATAATCGCAAAAAGGGCCCGCAAAAAGAGTGAATTAAGTAAAACCTATAACTCACTCTTTCCGAATTAACCCTTTCAATGTCTAACAATAAAATTTGAAATGATTTACCTGAATTTCCATGATAAAAACTTTCCATTCAAGTACCAGCACGCATTATACCATCAGCCACAAAACTTCTCCGGGTCAGTAGTCTTGATGCAGTAGCATATCATGAACGCAAAGCAAACTTTGATTGTGAAATTGTAAAAACACTACAAACAAAAACCAACATACCTCCCAGTACTGCCGGTGCCGTCATTTCTTTGGAAAAATAATTGCTGAGTTGCAATATTATCAAGTTCAATTAGAGGCACGTCATCTTCCATTTTGTGGCAGCTGGCAGATTCACGAGCTACCTGAACGCCTGAGCGAAATCACGACTGAATTGACGCAGGAGTGAAATGACACTGTCACACGTGTGTGCAAGAAGTTGATAACGTAACTGACAGATAATACGCTTTCAATCATGAAATCACTGATCCGACCTAAACACAAATGACCATTCCTACCAGCCAATGACAAATGTGTTATAACATGAAAGGAGACAACTATGGCTATTACAACTGTCTCGTGGCTTCGCCACTCGACAGTTATAAGCCATAATCGTCTCCTTTCATGTTATAACTCTCACGTAAAATTACACTGTAGCGCGACTCATAAATGGTTTGTACTGACGAAAATTATGAAACCCGTTTTGTTTTGCATAACCCATTTAAAAGGTGGTTTATCTTGTGGTACAAAGTTGCGTGAACCGTATTAAAATGTGTTATACGCTGCTGCACAAATGCAACTACGGGTTATGTAATTTTTGAAAGTGTGAGACTTGTGAAGGTCCTGTGCTCAGCTGAGCTATCAGTTAGAGACTGAAAATGCCCTTGAAACTTGAAAATATTTTGTTTGAACTTTTTAAATATGTTGGCGTCCAACACATATATAGATATTTTGTTTTTCATAGGAAACGTAGCATATGCCACAAGAAGTAGGAATAAGGTACAAAATTACCACCATAACGTTTGATATCAGCTTCGGTGTATTGGTTGTACGGATGATTGGTGGGGATCCAACTATTCTCAGACGTAAAAAAAATATTACCTTAAAGGTCCAAAATATAGCATGCTGTGGATGGAAAAGATTAAAATATTAATTTAGATCTTATCTTTTTATACATTTCTTTGCAAAGGACTGTTATTCTGGATATTTAAATAAGTACGTTTCCTATAAATATGTCGGGCCTTGTAATATGTTGAACTTTCTTCTTGCAATACTTTATTCTGTACCTTTTTTCGTGTTTCTGAAGAAAACTTCAGATATTTTCGAACTTCTATAAGGTACACATGCAGCTTACAGAACCATCATAATTCACAATCTTTAAGATTTAATCTAATTCCCAAGATCCAAGTACGCAACCAATGACTTTCGCATATCGTAATCATGGGTGCCATATCAGGATTGTGGGATATATATGAGAACCATCCTCTCAGCTTAGGCTGACCAATAAAGATACAATTAACTGACATCATGTTATGTCTCGACGTAAAGTTCATCATGATTGCTTCACATCCTCACCGATGTCTCCTAAAATTTAATATCTTGCCCTATGACATATGTATAACTATCAAAGATCGGCACTATCATGAAGTTCAATTTGAACCAGCTTGGACATATATATATATATATATATATATATATATATGCATTTGGGGTGTAGGCGTAGTTATAGCAGAACCATAACCTGTGTTATGCGAGCACCTTTCTAGACAATGAAATTGTCAGACACTGTCTATATTACCAGATATAAAGGGAACGCAACGTTTCCTATTTTATTATTTCATTTACTAGCTTTCATATGCGCCTTAAGTTGCCAGTGGTTGGTGACGATAGAGTTATATATATACATTTTAAAAATCCTGAATGTGTCATTTTTGTAAGACCCTATTATTATCATTACAAATGCCTCCGGCTGTGCCCATATAGTAAATTAAACTAACGTCAAAGGAGGTAATGTGTAAAAGGGAAAAGAACATCCATTTAAAACATGTTTTAAAAAATGTCCACGTGAGCTAAGGCCTGATAAAAATATATGTGTGGTTCGAACAACGAAACAACAACAACAACAACAAAAATAGTTTCAAGCCGCCCTTCGCTAATAAAACTTGATTGACCATGGCTGGAAGATTTTATCGAGAAAGTGGCCGTCGTGTACCGTTATTGTGCAGTGAAGTCAATTCGAACACAGCATTTTATTTCACCTTGTCTGGAGGGTTAGCTTGGGTCGGGGAAACAGAGTAGCTGCATAGCTGCATAGCTGCATAGCGCCAGTTGAAAGATTTCATAAAGAAAGTAGCTGTCGTGTGCCGTTATTGTGCAGTAAAGTCAACTGAAATACAGCATTTTATTTCAGCTTGTCTGGAGGGTTAACTTGGGTCAGGGAAACAGAGTAGCTACATAGCTGCATAGCTGCATACTTGCATAGCTGCATAGCCCCAGTTGAAAGATTTCATGAAGAAAGTAGCTGTCGTGTGCCGTTATTGTGCAGTAAAGTCAACTGAAAAAAATCGTTTTATTTCAGCTTGTCTGGAGGGTTAACTTGGGTCGGGGAAACAGCAAAGCTGCATGGCCATAGCCCTGGTTGTTCAGTGATCGTTGTTGTAATATTTTGCTAGGTTTCAGGTGTCCATTCTCCGAGTTAACGGGGCAAATGCTCGTAAACTGACTTACTATCTGAACGTTAATTTTCCTGCTCAGTTGTGTCTGAAGCAGTCTTCATTGTTAGTTACAAACCCAAATGCGACACGATACCTTGAGCCCGCAAAGCATGCACGTTGGTGAGCGCTATTTTGAACGTGGCGCAATGCATTGCGGGAGAGTTGCACAAAAATATGATTTGGCTTGGATATCAAAGTGAATGTCGGCCACATCATAATTCATATCATTATTGATGCTCTGAAATATTTGCAAAATATATACTTTTGGTTTCATACATTATAAACCCCTTAAGATTGCCCCAATAGTATCCTCAATTGCAAACCATTGGGTGCGGAACCCACAATTTTTTCAAAATGACAACACTTTAATGGTCAGACTGAGGGCGACTTCAGACACTGAAGTCCCCCCATGCTATGAATTAAGTAGCAGCACTCGGCACAGGAGCCAAGAGCCCTCACTCAAATTTGGAGCTTTGTGGAGAAGGTTGCACCAACAGTGGATACAGGTCCGAAGGTACCAGCGAGGTTTTTATATAATTGGTAATGAAACGCACGGGGAGGTGCTGTACGGAAGCTGTATATGTGTCAAAAGCAATTTGAACTTATTATCACGGCAGGTGTAGGCACAATTCATTATAATAAGCCTTTGAACATCAGAAAGAAGCCATGTTCTGCAGCGATAGACATTTAACTCATAACTCACAATTTCAGCAGAATATTAATATAAACACTTGGCAAGTAATAAAGGAAAAGCAGCTGTTGGATGCGTTGAAGCTAGAATGACAATTTGAGTTTGCGAACCGGACACGCGTTATAAAAAGAATGCTTGTTCTAGTTTTTGGACACCCATTTCACTACTGATAGGCCGATCATCGTTTCAAACAAAAAATTTTCTCCCATAGTTACCCATGTGGAAAAAAGTCGCTCCCAACATATGTGTGGAACGAGTTTACTACCAAAATGAAATAAAAGAGAGATTCCTATTGGTTGTTGTGTTATTCGTAAGCCTATCAGAGTACGTAAGATAGAAAACTAACTGAAAGTTCTTTCTTGAGTGACGTACCTTAGCAACGCAATGTTGAAAGTGAACAAAATGGAGTCGAAAAGGGCTGGTGCAAGCAGGCTGAACCAAGTAGGTTTTTGACAAAAATAGGATTTAACGCTCTATGGGAGGAGCAAATTCCACATGGCCGTGTCATTAGGAATGGATTTAGACACCACTCGTTTCAAACCGTTCATTGCTCGCTAAAGGCATACAGTGAACGGTTTTAAAACTCATGCTGTCTAAATCCATTCCCCATGACATTGACACGGCCGTATGGAATTCTATATTTCTACGTGGATTGATAAATACATTACCAAATGTCTAAAATATGTATAATCGGAATAAACAAACTTTAGCCTTTGTGGATTTAGCCATTCAATAAACAAGATGAGAAGATGAAATACTTACTCTGGTTCACGAAAAATTTCGAAAGTCTTAAAACTAACATTAACCAGACAATGTGTAATTAAATTTTGACACTTTTTTAAGTTGACCTCGTTTGATTATATTCCATCCACAATGATAATGATTAAAATAACAGTGATAACTCGATTCATGGCTTCCTTTTAACCGTCTGAGAAAGCCATGTGGAAACGCATCTCCTTTTCACCTTATGGTGGCTAAATATGACAAGACAGCGTTGGACTATGAGGGGAGGACTCTTCTCAGTGATGCGCCAATTATGAGATTTTATTTGTGTTTTTGTACCATGATAAACATTTGAAGAAAAATGGTGGTCTTTACCTATGATATTACAATTCGGTACGGTTTGAACGTATTTTATTTTAAACAAGTGCCTCCGGCTGTGCCCATGTAACAAATTAAACTGAGGTCAAAAGCGGTAATGTGTGAAAGGGAAAGAACGTCCATTTTAAGCATGTTTCAACAAATGTCCAAGTTACCTAAGCCCTAACAAAAATATATGTGTGGTTCCGGTAACCTGACAGATCTTACTAAAAAGGCCCGACCCTAAAATCGATGGAACAAAAAAAAAAAAAAAAAAAAAAAAAAAATTCAAACCGCATTTCCGTAATGAAAATTGCTTACCCCAGGCTAGTGCTACAAACGGAGTAAGAGATCCAAGTAGCCCAAAAAAGTACATTTGATTTCAGTGGCCCAAATGAGACACAAGTGACACAAAGGGCAAAAGCGAGCCCCTGAAGGCATGCTGGAGGGGGGGGGATGGGTGTCTGGGGGCATGCTCCCCAGGAATATTTCAAATTGGAGCATGCAAAATGGTTCATTCACCATGAGTTTCCAGTGGAAAATCTTGCCTTGACATGGCTGACGAAATCACAACATTTGAGTCATTATTATACTGATTTCGCTATTTTCCCTGATTGTACAAAAAATCTGTCGGAAATTAGCAAAACTTAGTAAAATATAAATTAAAGAAAAAAATCGCATGTTTTCAATTTAGATAAGACAATTTTTATATACATGTAATGCTTTAGAAAATTTTTGCGCACATATTCATTATATTTATTAATTCGGGAAAAATTTACAGATAAATTATACTGCAAATAGTAAGCTGTGTATTTTCTTTACCAAAGCAAGAGGAAAAATACATCAAGATAATGACAAGGCCTAAATGTCCTAAACTTTTATCACTGAATGTTGATTGATTGATAATATTTTATTCATGCACATGAAAAGAGTGTACAATTGACATACTAAAATACATAAAACCTATGAAATACATATATATTAGGACACATATGGCAGCATGGTGTCATATAATTGCTGAAAGCACACCAAACTATGGTGCATGAAATGGGAGCACCTACTTCTACCAAAACCTAGGGAATCTTGCCTGGGCTCATTCCCACGGTGGGCCACAACATGAAAATAGCAAGTATGAAGTCAGAAAAATCTTAAGTTGCTTTGCACAGGTTTGTAGCTGACATCTTTTCATTATTTATGGATGAAAATATAGGTCTAAATTTTCAATAAATCAATATATAAATAATAAACATAAGCAACAAGGCCTAATTTTTATAATGCTAAGATACTGACATTATAAATATATAAAGCGGTCCCTCTCCGGTACTCCCGTTTCCTGCATCAAGAATGATTTCACCTTTTTTTGAAAATGTTCTCACATTCACTCCCTTTGATATACCCTAGTAGGTTCTGCATGATATAATCATGGTACAGTAGTGCCTGCAATAACCGACCCCAGTGCCCAGAGTTGGGCGACCACCTGGTCAAAACGACCAGTTTTTGTTGGCACGGACACTTTTACAATGTTGAATGACCTGACGCGAACGACCACAGTGCTGTCCAACAGGAAAACTCTGTAGCAAAATTTAGATTCCCTTGAGCATTTTTTTCAACTTCTCAACATAAGAAACATTTTTATCCTTTTGGATAAATTGTGTAGCATTTTTCAAGAACTGTGAAGCAACATTGTGCTACAATGCTCCAGTTGGACAGCCCTGGACCACATGCAACACGCGACCAACGACCAGCAAAATCACCCCACAAACTACCACCCATAAAAAAATAGGCGGTCGTTTTAATTAACCGCAACTGAGTTGTAAACTAATAGAAAAGCTGGCCAACGTGTGCTGTTATTTTGCACTTACATCAACTCAAACACAGCATTTTATTTCAACTTGTCTGGACGGTTAACTTGGGCCAGGGAAAAGGCATAGCTGCTGCAAAAATCCACGGTGGTGCGGTGATCGGAATCTAAGGTTCCAGGTGTCCGTTCTCCAAGTTACCAGGGGAAACGGTCGTCAATGTATCTTTTAAAGATGGCTTACTATCTTAACTTTAATCTCCCTGCTCGGTTGTGTCTGAGGCAGTTATCATCATTAGTTATAAATCCAAATGCAACACAATACCATGGCATCCATGCATACACGGTGAGCGCCATTTTAAACATGGCACAATGCATTTCAGGAAAGGAAATTTTTATTTGGATATCACAGTGAATCGAGGCCACGTGTTTTAAGCACTGTTTGCAATGTGCATGGATGAAAGTGAACGTGTTGGGCTGAACATGACAAACATTCCAATTCTGCACAGCATCGTGTTCAATCTCAAAATGCTTGACATGTGGTCGTTCGCTGTGTGTTGACCACTGTGAGTATAGTATACCTGAACTCATTCTCCATTAAATTTGACCACTACATAGTGCTGCTGTCATTTTCTGAATTAGGACGAATAAAATTGGTGAACATATATGAATATGTTAGCATTGCTACAACAGACATAGCAGCAAATATCAGGGTCCTCACTCACTCATTCTTCATTTTAATTTTTGGACAGTCAGTTTTATCTGGTGTCCCCTTCTGTGAAGGTAGTACACAATTATACTATTTAATATACTTTCATATACAAGTCTTGTAATTACAAGCAAATATTTATTTTTAATTCCTTACTATTATTTCATGTTCTTACATTCCTAAACTTCAAGTGGGTGGTCGTCACCAAATGTAGGGAGGGGCAAGGCAAGCGGCCGCAATAGGAGACATTCATCTTTAACTGCGATCCTGCTCACTTCAAGTGTTGTTGGGGCAAGAGACTGATGCTTCCACCATGATCAGGGCAGATTTGTATTATATACTATATAAACATCCATAAATATAACCTCTTCAACCAAAAGAGAATTCAGTTCTAATCAATTCAGGCGTCCTTTGTGTTTCAAATATACGTTAAACATTTTCTTAAGATTATTCTGTGTTCGTGATGTTTATTTTATTGAAAAAGTACCTTTGACCATGCTAAATACATGGTTCTGCCCTGATGCAGGTGGCTCCCTCTTTTGCTCAATTGGTGTTAGAGTAGCACCGCATTTAAATATGAATACATCCTATACATGCTTGATGGATTCCTGTTGAAACAGCTTGGAAACAAAAGACCAGTGGCCATATTGATGAAACCAATCTAAGTTCAAAATTCAACTGAGTTCAAAATATTTGACTGTAACTATGGTAAGACTTGAGATACTTTTCTGTTTTTTCCTTGACACTTATGTCCATTTTGAATAAACTTATAATGAAAGTTTTGAACACTTTTATCCTTATTTAACTAGCATTTCCGTTAAAAGAATGTAGATGACATCTACATTCTCATGATTAACAGTATTTTCTATGAACAAAATGCAAAATGAGTGTTACCCCAGTTACAGTTCAATTTTTGTTTTATGAATACGGCCATAGGTTCCCAAGGCACGCATTAACTGGTATGCATTTCTCCGTATCTTTCTATAGCTCAGCTGATCTTACTCTGTGGGTATCCATTGTCGATTCGCAATTCACATTTTTAACTCGTCTAACTGTGAAAACCTTGAAAAAAAAGCCAACAATATAAGCCAAGTCGCATCTCAGCCCAGTCCAGAGACCGGCTGATTGAGGTCAGAGGTCATTCAACACAGGAAGTGTCCTCTTCCCATTCAACTTTTTAAGTTACCGTGGTAACCAGAACCAAACTTTTCATTTTTATCAACTTCTTGGACTAGTTTCATGGATATATTAAAACTGTATGGCCTCTACATGAAGACAAACATTAGCAACCTTCTTGATAAATGAATAGGCGGCCATCCGAAACAATCCTTTTCAAAGCTTTATGGTTTATCTCTTTACATTTCTATTGGCCAGTTGTCGACGTCTGAGTTAACTCCAGATTATCAGAACCTGAGGTTAACCAACAGTTAACAGAAAGGTGGGTTTGTACACTGCAATTGCAAGTGGACATCGAGTAACATTATGCCCCAAGGCATGGTTAACTCTGAGTTATCATTTTGTGACCGTCCTATTT
This sequence comes from Hermodice carunculata, assembly GCA_964020975.1. Taxonomy (NCBI): domain Eukaryota; kingdom Metazoa; phylum Annelida; class Polychaeta; order Eunicida; family Amphinomidae; genus Hermodice; species Hermodice carunculata. Next base: position 1,268,759 of record OZ026615.1, on the reverse strand, counting down.
ATGGGCAAAGACACTTTCTGTTGGGGTTTTACTCTTAATATATGCAAGTGTTCGCTTCAATGTATCATTTTTCATTGTTTGTGGCCTATATTATATAGGGCCAGGTTGGCCGTAGAACAGATCAGAGGGTGACTCTCACAGGATATGTGGGAAGAATCATGGATCACCATCTGGCTCGCCTTCGTTTTATTGACCTGGTAGAAAGAGTTACAAGAAGTCCGCACCTTCAAGATAGAAGCATCTAGGGCTCTGTCCGGTAGTGCTTTTTAATACCCGGGTACCCGCGGGTATTAACCGCCCCATTGGATTGCATAATCTATCCACACATTAATTTGCTTTAGTATATTACTCGTAGACGAACTGCAATACTGGAACTGTTTTTTTTTTGTTTTTTTGTTTTTTTTTATTATTAATATATGTCTTGCACTTGACTTGTTCTCCGTTCCTCGTAAATACTCTTCAAACCTGGGACTGGGAGCCTTGATCCCGTGGGCTTCCATCAGCCATGATGTCAGGTTTATAATATTCTGCAAATGAAATCGGAGAGCCTCACTTTGGAATCTTAAAAAATCCAGCCTGTCGTGCCGCATCACACGGGATTATCTATCTATCTATCTATCTATCTATCTATCTATCTATCTATCTATCTATCTATCTATCTATCTATCTATCTATCTATCTATCTATCTATCTATCCATCCATCCATCTATCTATCTATCGGTCTATCTTTTCTATTCTATTTATTTATCCGAAATATATTATGTGTATATATATATATATATATATATATATATATATATATATATATATATATATATATATATATATATATTCTATAATACCCGTGCATTCCACGGAGAATAGCTGCAGATCCGGGTACCCACGTTTTTTCACGGGTACCCGGGTACCCGACAGAGCCCTAGAAGGAACCCCTTGGAAAATTATGACGATGAAGATTTATCCTTTGCGACATCCTTTTTGCCCCCCCTCCCAAGTTCTGCCCGGCCTGTGTCAGCTTCTTGCTTGCTTACTCTAAGCCTGGCATTAAACTGCTGTAACCAGGTTTTATCCTTTTTCTTATCAAATTGGTATGTCATTTTTTCAGCTCTCCAGTATGGCTTGAAATGACTCCACCAGCTTTAAGATGTATCCCATCCGGTTTCAATGTATAATTTTGCATGTGCTATTCCATTCATAGCTCCAGTAAAAACTGAATATTCTCTGACAATAACTCATCAGCCTTGCTACAATTCGACCACACTACATTACCATATCCCAGAATGGGTCTAATGAACGACAAATAAACAGTTTCTTATGTTGACCTGGACAGTTTGTATTATAAACTTCTCATAATATTAACTAATTTGGAACCCTTGTCTATCAAATTTGTAAAATGACTTTTCCAGCTAGAATATCGTATCGCATTTTGGATTTGTAACTGATGATGATAACTGGTTCAGATAAAACCGACCGGGCAGATTAAAGGTAAGATTGTGGCAAGTCTTGTTTTTTAAATATATTTTAACGACCGTTTTCCCAGGTAACCCGGAGAACGGACACCTGGAATCTAGCGACATGTTACGAAAATGATCACCGAACAATGCTTTGTTTGAGTTACCTTTACTGCAAAATACCAGGCCAAATGACGGCACACGTTGTCTAGCTTTTCTATTTACTTTCAGCTCGCTTATAGTTGATTAGATCGACCGCTCTTTTTTTTCTTTTTTGGTCAAACGGATAGTCGTTTGTTGGTACGGCTGGATTGTCTGCTCTTCTGTCGGAGTTGCCCTTTGTATTCAAACTTGGATAAATTCAGATTGCCATGATCATCATGATACTCACTCTCACTGCTGAAGTTCTCCTGTCTTGCCATGTTCAGCCCTGATGCAGCCCTGTGGGCTGTCGCACGCTGGCTGAGAGAAAGATTGCTTTTGTGGCGTCCACAACGGTTTCGCGCCAGTGACCACGATCTGGAGGGAAGTCGCGCTTTTTGCTTGCCAAAGAGGCTCATTTTAAATGCATTAAAATCATCAGATTATGATATCTGTGTAAAATCACCGGATATTAGTTCTGAGACATTTGAACCCAAACTTTATGGGAAGTTAGTCCCCATCAATCAATAGGACCTTTAACGTATGGACAGCTGCGAGTACTGGTTTCAGTCATAAATACAAAGAAAACACTTTTCGTGACGCGTTTTCTTCGAACGACTTTCGAGTCAGTTAATTCGGAAAAATCAAAGCGTAAATGACCACACTCTTGCAATGTCTTCATAAAAAAAACAACAAAGACGGTTTTGTTGGCCATTGATGAACAGTTCATAATCCACATTGGCCCGGGATATTAGCTAAAGCTAGGATTCCATGTGTTCGGCTAAAGCGTGCGATTATGCGAATGGTGTGATTCCATATAAGCGTTGCGCAGTCCGTCAAATATATATATATATATATATATATATATATATATATATATATATATATATATTGGCAGTGGATCACCCAAGGGTACAGGATGGCTCCCAGCTCGTTTAAAACAAATTCTCGCGGCCTCAATCCAAAAATACCAGGGATACACCACCAAATTATGTAACATATCACGGCATTTCAAGGGAAAGGGGTGATCTGGGTTGGTTTAATTTTTTGACACACAGCCTTTTGTTCCCGTGGTGCATGTTTTTTGACACCTAGTAACCCATGCCATTTGAGGTCAGGTGGGTCAGCAAAGCCCATTACATTACAGTGAAGCTGAAAGTTTCACCCTCCAAACGGCCATCACGTGGTGTGCAGGTTGTGTGATTGGCGGGGGCTATTGTCTTCTTGTAGAATAGGGAACCAGAAAGACCCATGTGGTATTTAATATTCGAATTTTTTTTTCGTGATTTTCTTATATTTATTTTTGCGTTCCGAATTAAAATTTCGCCAGGCGATAGATACGATGTATATTTGTCAAAAAGTTTTAGGTGTACCTCGTGTCGTGAAGTTTTTTTGAAACAATAAACCTACATGCTCGAGCTCCTTGACCGTTTCTATGTCATCATCGCAAAATACTAATTGGGGATGGTTCCTAGGTGTCATTTTTCAAGAAATAATCATATCCTTCGTCTTAGTAGGATCAAAAGTTTTCAACCACTGCTGAGCCGATTCTGCAATACGTAAAAAGTCTTCAGTTATTACATGAGAGTCAGTTTCTGGTCGGTTTTTCTCAATATACAATGCCATATCCTCCGCAAATAAACGTATATTCGGTCGTACGATATCAACAAGATCATATAAATATATATATATATATATATATATATATATATATATATATATATATATATTAAGAACAACAATGGACCAAGTACGGAAGCTTGCGGTACACAAACCCCTATATTTCCCAAATCCGAACATATGCCGTTGGACACCACTCTTTGTTTCCTTCATAGAAGATAATTTTGAAATAATGCCAGCAACGGGCCTGATAGACCTGATTAAAAAAAAAAAAAAAAAAAAAATAATAATAATAATAATAATAATAATAATAATAATGCCACACTTTGTCAAACGCTTTAATAATGTTGAAATATTTTATCCGAATCTCTCTTTGCTCATCTAATGCAAGAGCGAGTTCATGTTATGAGTAAAGAAGTTGATTCACAACCGAGTCCCCAGGGATAAATCCGGATTTGGATTGCGTAATCGTTATAATCTCTATAAAAGTTGAAAAGGTATTTGAATATCACTTTTTGAAAAACTTTTCCATCAACGCTAAACAAAGAAATAGGACAGTAATTTTTACATTCATTAACACTGCCATGTTTGTGAATTGGAATAATATTTGCCTTCTTCCAATCCATAGAAACCTTATTTTATTTTATTTATTTATCGGGTATATTTATACAGCGTGACCCGTTCAGCCATGGGCTGTTCTTCCACGGGGCACTGTTACAGAATAAAAGATACAATTGACAATTGATCAAAATAAATCCAGGATACATATAAAATTACAAATAAATATATATAAAATATGTATGATAAAAGTTAACATTGCAACACTTTGTTCAATTAAAATAATATTGTTTAAATCCAGTTTTAGAATCTTCAATATTATTCATCTCCTTTAAAAAGTCGGGAAGATTGTTCCACAACATAGCACTATGATAAACAAAAGATTTCTTAAAACTCTCCTTACGCAGAAAGGGAACAAAATTATCGAGCCTATTTGACAATCTTCTGTTATATCTGCCGATGTCTTTGACAAGCGTAATTTGGTCACCTAGGTAGTCTGGGGCTAAACCATTAACACATTTATACATTAAAACCGCCGTGTGAAATCTTTGCCGCTCTTCCATAGTTGGCCATTTTAATTGTTTAACTAATTTTTCCCCTCTTACATTAATATAATCATAATTCTTTTTAATTACTCGAGCAGCGGCGTTTTGTGGTGTTTGAGCAATTTTCAATCCCTTGACACATGATCCCCATAGTCATAGCATATTCAGTACTCGGTAATATTGTGACCTTATAAACTAATTCTAGTACATTCGCAGGCAAACTCTTGCTCAAACGTTTTAAAATGGAAATTTTTTACATCTCTTGTATATGTATTCTTTTTGAATGAATAGACCAGTTTAGACAATCATCCAAATATACTCCTAAATATTTTGCTTCATTAACTTGTTGTATTTCCTTTCCGTTTGTATAAAGATTAAGTAGTTTGTCATTACAGTAATTCAGGGTTATAAGTATATATTTTGACTTCCCGGCATTGACTGACAGTTTATTTCTGTTGTACCAATAGCTAACACTGTCCAAACTATTCTGCACAGCAGAATTCACATCTTCCACGTTTGAGCCGGTCGTGTAAATTATGGTGTCATCGGCAAACAAATTACTAGATCCATTCTTTACGTACTGTACAATGTCATTTACTTATAAGAGAAAGAGGGAAGGGCCGAGGATAGAACCTTGAGTGATTCCTATTTTTACACTACGTGGTCCAGATGACTTGCCATGACATACTACAATCTACTGAAACTCATTGTCGACAATGCCAAATTTGCCCAATTTGAACTTTAAAATGTCATGATTAATGGTGTCCAAGCATTTTTGAATATCTAAAAAACAAATTGCCGTAATTAAATCATCATTAATGTTGCTTAACCGACAGTCATCAACCACTTTGTGATGACAGGTTTGTGCCTAGTGTCTTTTCAAATATGCAGGTTGCTCCGTACTGATGAAGTCATGGAGTACTAAGTAATCAAACAATTGCTCCTGTATAGCTTTTTCCAAGTAGCTTGCCAACATGAACACCGACTGAGATCGGTCTATGATTACTCTTTGTTATCTTTGACCCCTGACCCTTGTACACCCGAGATACACGTGACATTTTCCAATCTGTTGGAACTATAGCTTGTAGAATAAACAGGTTGAATACTTGTGTTAATGAAGGGCTTATTTCCTCTGCTCCCAATGACAAAAGTTTCGTATCGAAGCCTAACAAATCAAGACTACTTCTATTTTTTTTTTTTACATTTGTAGTCTGTGAGCTACTTCAAATAAATATTTATTTAGTAAAAATTGGCTGACTAGTAATGATTTGGTCCAAACAAGTGGATGTATGAGCCGTAATACGTGTCGGTTCTTTTACATGTGCAATCAGGTTATTGGCTACACAAAAGTGGGAAAGTTTTTACCCCGCCGGCGTCCTGGGATCCGCATTAAAATCACTGGTCAAAATAATAGTTAACATCCGAAAGTGCAGTTAATTCTAATGTCTCCTGTAAATGGTGCCAAAAAGACACTTTGGCATTTGGTGGCCTGTATACAACCGCAAGTAAAAATTATGTTGGTGATACCTCAATTATACTGTTATTTATATCTTGAAACTTGTGAAAGTGGATACAACATTCTCTCTCTCTCTCTCTCTCTCTCTCTCTCTTTCTCTCTCTCTTTCTCTCTCTCTCTCTCTCTCTCTCTCTCGTCAGTTGATGTTTGGTGCAAGCCCCGCTGTCTGTGCCCTGTGTTACTGGCGTCCACCTTTTCGCTGTTTTGCCTCTGCTACCCCTCTCCTCGAGTCCCCCACTTGTCAACATGGGCGCCAGTGACTGGTCGGCTTCGCGCTGCCAACAGCCACCGACGTCCGTGCCTGACTCGACGAGTGCCGGCGCAGAGGATGTGCTGTAACGTCCGTCCTATGAACTTGTCTTTTTCCACAAAAGGGATTTATATAGGGCTATGCCCTCCTTCCCAATTGTAATTCTCTGAATAAAATATGTTTAAACCAAGTAAAATTTATTGTTGTGCAATCGTAATTCCGTCCACGGAATCTCTATGTCTTTGTGTTCAAGATCTTCCAGTCTTTAGCCACTAGCACACGGGATATAAACAAAGCTATTCCACCACCAGCAGCTCCACACCGATTGGGTAATATCCTGGAAGAGAAAAATTGTCACTTGATTTTTCATTGTCAAGGAATATCTCAGATATGGCCATAGCGTCATGTACCAGAGCCAATGATGTACGCAAGTCCCTCAATTTTGTATCATTCAGACTTCGTATATTAACATGACAAAGCGATAGATATGCGAATAATTGTGGGCCAGGATTCTGATGTATATTCCCGGACACAATAAGTATGTTAGGTATAACTATAAGAAGATAGTCATGACAAAGATGTAAATACTTGTATGATAGGTATAACTATAAGAAGATAGTCATGACAAAGATTTAAATACTTCATACACTGTATATACACCAGTAATTCTTCCCTAAACCGAACACCACAAGTCAGGTTGAGTAACTACAGAGAGGTCATATGCGCCGCGTACATAAAGCCATATACATACATCGTAACATAAAGTTGGCAGATCCATTTAATGAAAAGGTCTGGTGTTCCCTCCAAAATGTACCAAATGTACACATCAAGCAGATGTACTACATGTACAATATGCTGAAGCGCATAACGTCAAGTAGAATATATGTAGTACATTAGTACTTGTATCTGCAATATATATCTAGATAATTCTGTGTGACGCAACAAGATAGTATGTCTTAAAACAAGGAGCCCGTAGAGCTCAAACCTGTTGTACAGACCAGGTGAACACAGCAATTCATAGTTAAAAATAGGTTTACTACTTGTACGAAATATCATTGAAGCAAATGATAATAGTTGGCAAAACAAAATTGATCCCATTGATTGCAGCATTGATGACCAATATATTTATCACAAACCCAGCCATATGGCATAGCTTTCTAAGACATTGATGTATCCTGAAGATTAGAATTTTAAGCAGTTTCAGAGACAACTGAATTGCATATATTCGAGTCATATAATCCATATCACTATATTCACCTTGAGAAACAGCATCAACTCCATGGTTGCTATCGTTTATTACTCTTACTATGTGTCGATGTACACAAGTTACGGTGTTGAAAAAATGGAAGTGAAACTATGGCCCAAAGAGTGAGAAGATAATAATACACATACAATAAATGGTTAAGAATAAGTAACGAATGCTTACAAGACGCTTTGAACAACAAAATTTGAAAAAGGTAAGTATAAAATGAAAACCCAAGTTGCCGAAATGGAGACGTTTTGTCACTTAGTTAATAAATAATTGAAATAAAAATAAAAATGGCAAGACCTGGGCCACAGTTCCAGATGTGCCCATAGACTCTTTGAACCGATGTACATTCACCTGTACAGTACGAATGTCATTTGGTACAATACATGTTGGTCGGAGCAGGGAGCTCTATGACGTCTCGGGTCGGAGTGTCCCAAGTAAATTTCGGTCCGCTGGAAATGTTCTGCTGGATGTATTAATATTAACAAATTACTTGTAGGAGCGGATGATAATCATCATGCAGTTTCAGTTCACGTCATCTATTACTTATAGATGTGTTGATTAATCCGCACAAAACATAGAAATTCTTGAGATTCATATAATAACAACAACTTGGAAAATGTAATTTTAACCGTAGAATTAGATTGATCTGTAGATAAATATGAACGCACGCAAAATAGAACCTACAATAAGTTTCAGTTCACGTGCATGTATTACTTCTAGATGTTTAGATTAATCTGCGCATAACATAGACACTCTTGGGATTCAAAATAAAAACGGTAACAACTTTGGAAATGTATTTCATCTGTAGAATATGATCGATCTGTAGGTAAATATGAATACACACAAGATCAAAGCTGTAAAACACATCCTGATGTATATTCTGTAAATGGTCCAAATCCAACTAAGATCTCACCTGGATATGTTTGTAAACTCTATCCTGTTCATTAACGTATATCATTACTCTGCTGTCACTGGTGTATATATTTACGATTTTTTTTCTTTAACTTTCTGATCTGGTAAAACTGTTGATTGTGCCAATTAGTCAGATCCTCAGACACGTAGATGTTTGTGTTGCAGAGTCGGTTTTTTTTTAAAGCCGAAGACCTGTGCCCTGGTGTGGCAGTTCGCAAAGTGTGCCAGTACCTGTCTCGGTGACGTTCGACAGAGGATGGAGGGGGGGGGGGGGGGAACTTTGGCGTCCCGATCTGTGGGATCTTTGAATATCTGACAGAGTGAGGTTTAACCACATGGTTTCCTTCACTGTTTTAAGGATCAGATCGTCAGTATCCTCACCGCTTGTTTCTGGTAATCCGGTGTTGTTTTGCATGGCCAGAAATTAGCGTCAACACCGTTAAAACCAGCAAACGTAATGGTTTCAGCGGGAGCTTTTTTGCCGTTTTTTGTAGGTAGCGTTGTCGGCTAGACGGATCGTCTTTTTTTAGTAGGCCTATCCGTATCACTGTCATGATGATGTACAACACCAGGCAAATTAACATAAATTTCAAGCAATTAGCAGGTGAGGATGAAACACAGGACGAAACAGAATACTATGAAGTCAGGACTATCCGCCAGATAAGTAACTACGGACGTAAGTGCTGTGAATGTGACGTAAAATAAAACACGCATGGCTGCACGCTATAACTTCTAACAAGAAGACAAATTATCATACTATTTTCTGGTGTAACTGATCAGTCGTATTATGTAGCCTATTATATGTTAAATATAAGAGGGTTCAGTTTTGATTTCAAGTTCTAAGATAAAATCCGTCATTGAAGCTGGGGATGGGGGAGGGGGTGCTTTTCGGTTTCCCTGCACGCTGACAAACCGTCAAATTTCAGGCCTACGTCCTACATGTAGCCTACTCAAACCTGTCTTTGGGAGGCCTACTGTGCAGACCTAAAGCTAAGGAATGTTAAAAAAAATAGTAGATCTGTGTTTACGCTGCTATTATTTGATTTGCAGGGAGATGTTTATCTTGTGCAGTGGAAAGGGTATCCTGAGTCGGCCAATAGTTGGGAACCGGCATGCCATCTCAACAGCCTTGGCCTAAAGGCCTGGCTTGACCAACTACCCACTCCCTTCACCTTCCAAAACAATCAAGATTTTAGATGGTCACCAAAAAAATCAAAACCTATGGTTTTATTCTTTTCTGCATTCAATTATAGATATGCTGCAGCAAAGCAAATGTTGGTTCCTTCCTAATTTGTTATATTAGTGAACCATGTGATCCCCTATTATCGCCCAGAAACCCCTTATTTGACCTTTGACCTTCTCCTTAACCTTCCAGGTATATTAAAATTCTTAGTTGGTCATCAGATCAAAATATTTATGTTACATGGAAAAGACATGTAAAATGAAATACCTATTTTTCTCAAATTCTGATGTGGCATTTTTCATATATATTCCACATGCTTCGATTTCTATAGTTCCTATGAGAAATCAATGTTATAAGGGGTTCAAACAAATACCAGATTTGACCTCAAAAATGCCACAAAAGAAAATTATATATTTTGATGAAAAAAGTTTCGAATGAAAGATAATTATCAGTAGAATAAGATATGATGACCAACTAAGGTATTAACAACTTACTTTTTTTGTGACACTTCAATTTAGAAAGTTTTGTATGAAATATAAGGTATTTGCATTGAAATATAATGAGTTTACCTCAGGGTCACTGGTCAATATTTCAAAAACCCATAAAATTGTCAAAAATCAAGCATTTTTGACAATTAATAGCTCATTTTTGTTCAGAATTTTGCATAGAATTCGAAAATGCAAAAATTATGAGCTAAAATGATCAACTTCACACAGTTTAGCTTTCAAGGTCATGTCAAGGTCATTTCAAGGTCATCAAGAATATTGTAGTTTTTAAGCATATTTACCATATATTTCATCTGAAATATTGTTGGAGCACCCAATAGAACCATTTTAGAAATATAGGGCAATGTCGCTTATTTCTGGCCATGATCTGGGCACCATCTCCGCCTCATAAAATGTTGCACGTTTCACGCAGACCTTTCAATAAATACCTCAATTGCACGGTATACATAACTGTTCCGGTCCAGTGTCTCATATTTATGGGTTCCTTGAAAGTCTGGGTCATTATTCATGTTTCATTTTGGTAAAGTTTCATGACATAGGGAACAAGATTATGGACTTCGTTTTCTGCGCCGCTGCTAGAATTCCGCCCCCAAACGTGACCGCTGCCATTGTCGTGCGAGAATAAAGCTTGCGCGTGCGTGTAACTCGCATGCATGTTTTGCTCTCAAGCGAACCTGCGATATTGGATGGTTTTGCGCATGCGTGACACAAATGCATGTCCTTGCCCGCAGGAAAATTAAGCCATTTTTTGTTCGGAACGAGCGGGACTCGAACCTGCAACCTTTGGCACCAGTCGCCTTACTGAAATGGGTAGCGCATATAGCCACTCGACTATATGTAACGAGAACACATGGTGTATATATATATATATATATGTATATAGATATATATATTTAGCATTGGTTACTTCAATGTTTTTTATGATTTTGTACGTGTGTCTGATATATGAGATATGTAGCTTTCGTAATGTATGGTCCGGTTTTCTAAGTTTTGTACGTATGTATTGTGTATTAGCAAATTACTACAGTTGTATTTGTGTAGTGCAGTTAATAAAGTTTCATTTATTCATTGAAGAACAAACACGCGTAGACTTAATATAATAGACTTAGGACAAAGTTTGGTTCTGGTAAACAGCTATTCTTGGCATAACCTGCATGCATTGCGTGGGAAATGCACTGAGAAAAGCTGTTGACTCAGGCTTAAACTTGGCAGTGAAAAAGTTAATTGGGTATGACCATGTCATACTAATGTTGATTACGAGTGACAATATATATTAGCAGGTAAAGGTCACAAATACATTTTTGCAGGAATCATTTGTCACTGACTGGGATTTTTTTTATTCATTTTATGTGAATTTGAATCGGATATATAGCGGAATTTGATTTTTGGAGCTTTGAAACCATCGTTTATTCAATGTACATCTTCCCCTAACACATCAAAACATGCATAAAACAGTTCTTTCAGAATCATATTTGTTGCAGTGTAACATCACATGTATTTCATCTGCAACATTATTACAAATTTTACAAACTCTTTCTTCAAAATGTTTTTTTGTGTGGTCTCATATGGCTCCCCGTTTCAATTTTTAGGTTATGTACACAGATTCTTAATCTTGTTATATTTTTGTTTATGGACCAATCTTTGACAATAAGAAAGCAATTTTCAGTTTTCAAATTTCTCTTAAATTTCGTATAGGTTTGTAATTTTTTATCGGCGCCTGAATTGATATCCATCTCTGTCTGCCACTGATTTATGAAATGTTTTCTAATATTTTAGAAAAATGTTGATGTTGGAAAGTCGTCTGTCAGGTAACCGATATTTTTCCATATCATTGTGAAGTCTAGGTTGTATAACGTATCTTTAACACATGTTGTCCAATGGAATTCCCCCGTATGAATATTTTCTGCATTGCAGAGAAAACAATCATAAAGAAGTGAATCAGGTTTTGTATGTACTATTCTTAGCCACTTTTTACACATGATTTTAGTATTTTTAACGTGAGTGGGTATCTCCCGACCTAACTTAACACTGCAATATTTGTCGATTTTTTTGTGTACTCCCGGGCAAAAACGCAAGAAGTGAAAGGGCTTTGCATGAGGAATTTATTATATCATATAATTATAATGATTCAAATATAAAATTTAGTGTGAATAAAGCCGCCTGCAGAAATGAAAGAGTTGGTTTAAACATATTTTATTAACACAATTGGCCGACAGGCTCACCAGCCTATATGAGGGCCTATTGTACAAAGAAGACAAGACTACATAGATATTGTAAACACCAATTCACAGATAGGTCACGCACAGGACCGCAAATATGAAAGCGGATGGGAAAAGAAGTGATGCGTGAGCATTGGTACAAATAGGAGTCGTACTCCATGAACACAGTTACCAAAATAGGATCACGTTTTAAATCTGCCAGATAATTTTATGTACTCATGTACTGCTTCAAAATTTTCCTCATTTTGACTTTTTGAAAATCCTTTTCTTTCTATTCCGAACAATAATGTTTTCAAGTTGGAATTACCAAGAGAGAGTACTTTACACTGCAATTCGTTTCGTAGGGTTACATATTTATCACATTCAAAGAATAAATGGTAAATAGATTCTTGACTGGCTCCGCATGAGCATGCTGGAGACTCTACAACACCTATTTTGTACAAGTCCCTGTTCAGCTGGCTGCAGCCCATTCTCATTCTAGAATGAATTATGGCAATTTTCCTTTCTCCAAAATAGTACAATTCATAACGTTTTGGACTGTTTCTGTTAAGCTCTCGTTTAAAATCGTCTAGATGCTCAATGGTCCTTACTGATCGGGGCAATAAGTTCCATTCGCGTATAGTTGACGGCAGAAAGGAATTATAAAATATAGTTTTCTTGGCCGCAATTGTTCGTATTTGCTTAGTCCGTGTGGAAACTGTTCCCGGTAATAATCTGGAAAGATATGCTGGGGCTAACCCGTTAACAATTTTGAACAGAAGTACCAATTTTTGCTTTCTTCTACGCTCTGATAATTATTCCCAGCCAGTCTCCTCTTATATACGTTGGAGACCGGTGTGGGCAAAAGCCCCGGTCACCACCCGGGCTGCGGCCAGCTGGACAGTTTCAAGTCGGTCCCTGTCGGGTTTTGTGCATCCATCCCACACCACACTAGCATACTCCAGGCAAGGACGTACAAAAGAGAAGTAAAGAGATTCAAGAGTTTTTCTGTTCAGTTTGTACTGTAGGCGTTTAAGAACACCAACGAGCTTCTTTGATTTTGCAATAATATTATGGATGTGGGCTGACCATGAAAGATTTGCGGAAAGCCAAAGGCCAAGATGTTTATGTACCTCTACATTGTCAAGAGTATTGTTGTTAAAAATCAAATTAAGATGGTCTACAGGAGTGCTTTTTCTACTTACTATCAGAGATTCGTTTTTTTTAAGATTAAAGGAAACAAGCCATTGATCTGACCATTGGGATATTGATTCCAAGTCGTGATTTAGTGTACCAGCTGCTTCAATCGGATTGTCAACTGTAATATAAAGAGTTGTATCGTCAGCAAAAAGACGTATTTCTGATCTGACAATCTCCACAATATCATTAACATACACGAGAAATAGTAATGGCCCCTAAACTGAACCTTGCGGGACCCCTGCTTTGACTCTCCCCCAAGATGAAGCCTGACCCCGGATGACTACTCTTTGTGTTCTTGCGTGAACGTAATCCTCTAACCAAAAAATAAGTGGACCTCGGACGCCCGCGAAGTTTGTGTATTAACCCTGGATGATGTACCCTGTCAAAGGCGTTGGTAATATCACAGAATATTACACGTACGTCCTTCTGGAGATCGACCGCTTTTGAAAATTCATGGTAAAGATAAACAAGCTGATTGACAGTTCCGTCACGGGGTAGAAAGCCGGATTGATTTTCAGATAGTATAAAATTGTCGCGTAGAAAATTGAAAATATGCTTGAACACTGCACGTTCAAATACCTTCCCTACAGAACTTATTAAAGAGATGGGTCTATAATTGTTACACAATTCTGCCGCACCAGTTTTGTGAATTGGTGTTACATGTGCTTTCTTCCATTCGGTTGGAAACTTACAGTTAGAAAGAGACATGTTCAGTAATTTCGTAAGGGAAGATGTTGTACTGGGGGCTGCCTCCCTTAAAAGCAGGGGGCTAATACCATCCGGTCCACATGCCTTATCAGTATCCAGGGATTTCAAGATGTCAGAGACACTATCTTCGTCTAGTACAATGACTTCCAGTAGATTTGGCGGGTCTTGACCTTCGCTAGGTAGGGTAAAAGTGGATGAGTCAACGTCGGAATGTTTGAGAAAATACTTGTTAAAGGCTTCAGCTTTGGATGCACTATCAGACAGAACCAAATTGTTTGATAGTATGGAAGGTATCGAACTGTTAGAATTACCAGACATGAAGTACTTAACCGTTTTCCACCATTTCTTGCTTTTAAATTGCCCATCGTTTACAAGGTTACATTGTTTATCGTGGTATTCGTCTTCAGCTTTCCTTAAATCGCTTATGTATTGATTTCGTAGCTCTCGAAAGTACTTCCAAATATGGGGGCTTTCATTTGAAGCCTTCGCCTTCCTGTGGATCCTATGCAATTTCCGTTTTTGAGTCCGCAATTTAGATGTGTACCAGGGGGAATCATTTTGTCTTATCCAGACACTTTTGTTCGGTATACAATGTCGGACAACATTAAAAAAGTTCGTAGTCCAAGCATGACAGGCCGCATCGACGTCAAGAGTCAAAGCAGGCATCCCAGTTAACTTCACTTAACTTTTCCCTGAAATAGTCAAAATCAGCTTTTGAGTACTGCCATATAAACCTTTCGTATGACCTGTCCGTTTTAACTCGAAAAAGTAAGTTCGCAGACACAGTACAGTGATCGTTTTGAGCCACTGGAGGCAATACAGAAGTGTCTCGCACATATTGTGGAATGTTGCTTAGTATTTGGTCTAGACATGTTGAAGTATGTTCGGTTATTCTGGTGGGATCCTTTATGTGAATGGTAAAGTTATTGTGGAGACCAAAGTTTGTCAAATGAACTCCATGATGAGTTTTGGGATCTGCATTCAAGTCACCCATAATTACAATTTTTTTCTGTACCAGAGCTAACAGCTTGGTCTACATTAGTCTGTAAGTCATCCCAAAAAGATATCCCTAAATTTGGAGGCCTATAGACAACTGCTAATAAAAAACAGTTGTTGTGGAGCCGAACTTCCACCCACAAAATTTCAAAAGCTGTATTTTCTAAGTCGGTACGTCTTTTCAAGACTAAAGTCCGGGATGCATAAAGCGCTACTCCACCGCCGTGACAGCGCGATCACGGCGTATTATTGGGTGAAAACCAGGTATATTAAGATTAGTACTATCCCTGTAAGGTGAAAGAAAGGTTTCAGAGAGGGCTATTAAGTCGTATGACTGTGCTGGCGAAGATCTAATGCATAAAAGTTTGTCATGCGTAAGACTTCTAATATTCGCATGACATACGCTCAAATCACCTGATGCATCATTGGGGCCCGGGTTTGGATGCACATCCCCCGCCAGGGTCAGCAGCAGGAAATGTAAAATAGCAAGACTGTCAATACCATTCTCAAAAAAGCGATGATAGTGTAAAATACATAAAATTTGCTGGAAGGTCAAACCTCTGTCTAAGTTGTTACCGTGTACTTTCTTCGTAGTAAATAAGAAATCGACCGTGCATAGCACCGGGATGCTGTACATCAAAATCACGTAGTAAATTGATGGTAGTTCGAGCAACATAGAGAGCAGTAGTGAATATAACTCCATACCATGTAATAATAAATGTACGCACCCATTGTATACAAGTGAACCTACAATAATGGAAGCAAAGAGGGCAAACAACATAGTGGTTGTTGTATGTCTTAGCAAAAAGATTACAAATATTCTTATGAAATAAAAGTACACATGTGTAAAAATTCGCTCTCGTGAGTTAGGTGAAAACATAAGTTTCCAAAGTTCCCATAATACCCCGTAATTTTCACCCAATGTACGTCCGTTCGTACAGTATGTGACAAAGCCTACAATTGCATACATGAAATACGAAATGATGTGGAAGTACCACAGATGATGCATCACTTACACTGTATGAATACCATATTTGTAAATTGTATTTACCATCTTACACATCTCGGACAATAGTTTCTTTACTATGAGTATATGGGTTTGCAACCCATGTAAAAAATGGTAAAAGACAAGACAGAGGCACGCCATCCAGAAGCAGTTGTAAGATATTGCCAAAAATACTAGTTCGAATACACTTATAAATATTGCAAATAGTAACACCCTCATTCATAACATTACATGTAGCAGTACAGACCTACTCACACATCGTAGGGAACCAGCGTATGTTTCAAGGATATATGGTAGAAGAGTACACAAAATGGCACAAAAGTACCAAACATAGAATGTAAAACGAACATTAGTAGTTAGAAAATATCATAAGCCCAGGTATATAGAGTGATGTGTTATCACTCTCAATAAGAGAAGTACCTGGGAAACAAGTAGAGACGGCAGCATGTATCTATAATAGGGCCTAGATATTCGTACTGGTTAGCAATGAACTGATCGTGTACAATATTTCCGTAAATTGTATGCACTAAATACCATACTGAACAATCATCGCCATGGAGCATTATAGAATATAAGAGAAGGAGCATCAGTCGGCTCAACATGTACTCATGTCGTATCTTATAATAATATTGTTACAAGTAGTACCATGTATCTTTATAAGGAAAGTTTCATCAAAGCAACTCAAATTTGTAGTGAAGTAAGATCAAAATAACCAAGTGGTTGCGGACGTCTTAGGGTAAACACCAAGTTTGTATTAAAACAATACTTAACATGACAAGCGGCTCAAAAGATAGCCTAGATCTCACACAGCCAAACATAATAAAGACATCGAAGTTAGATCGTCACTATACCATGAAGCCGGCTGAATACAGAAACAATCGTCCATCCTGTCGTGTAGCAATGACAACACTCATAACTTTCGTTACAAATTTGGAATAAACAAAAACAAAACAAAAACAAAAACAAAAAAAAAACAAAACAAAAAAAAAAAAACAAACAAAAACGAAAAAAAAAAAAAACCCCAAAAAAGACAAAAAAAAAAAAAACCAAAAAAACAACCCCCCCCCCAAAAAAACAACCCCAACAACCCCCCCCCCCCAAAAAAACCCGCCAGGGTAAGTAGACCTTAAATGTTACTAGCTGGCTCTTGTGCGTTAGATCCTGCCAGTGCCGCTGAGTGAGATGTTGTCATGCACCTTGGTCAATCGGCGATTTTGACCTGTAAAGCCCTGGTAGTTCGTGGACCAATATGCATAAGGTGTCGAACGAATGCTTTGTTAGCAGGCATTAACTTATTAACCATAATGGACATGGCTCAAAAGATATAGCCTAGGTCTTACACAGCCAAACACAATAAAGACATCGAAATTAGATCGTCACTACACAGGAAGCCGGCTGTATATAAATACAATCGTCCATCCTGTCGTGTAGCAATGACAACACTCATAACTTTCGTTACAAATTCAGAATAAACAATACTGGACTAGGCTCTGACTTATGCTCATCAGATTGACGTGTTGCTATGGTCAGGTCTTATCATTTGTCACACCGGCCATTAACTTGTTGAATGTAACCGAGAGCTAGTCTGTCAACAATATAGATCGAGTTAGACGTTATTGACTATACTTTATGTTCGGGTGCAACTCATTGTACTCTTGAAGTCACAAAGTATGTAGGTTATATAGTGGTAAAACATGTCTAAGTCTTTAGTCAAACGGCGATTTTGACCTGTAAAGCCGTAGTAGTTCGTGGACCAATATGCATTACGTGTCTAACGAATGATTTGTTAGCAGGCATTATCTTACTAACCATAATGGACATGGAGTAATCAGCATAAAATAAATCAAATAAATTAAATCAGTCAGGCTCACACTGTGCACCGCTACACGTTGACCTGTGAACAGTAGTTGTCTATACGAACCAATATGCGTTTAATAAATTGAACAAATGCTTGTGTCAGCTGGCATTAAACTATAAAGCCATTGGTGTAAATATGGACCAATCAGCACCAAATAACCAGGCTGCACTATGTACCAGTAAACATTAACCTGTCAGCGATAGTGGTTGACGTGGACCAATATGCATTTAGTGTATCGAACAACACTTTCTATCAGCAGACATTAACCCGTAAAACAATAGTAGTAAGCATCAAATAAGCTAAGCTGACACATTTTACCAGTAAACATTAACCTGTCAACGATAGTAGTTGACGTGGAACGATATACATTTGGTGGATCGGACAACACTTTGTATCAACAGGCATTAACCCATAAGGCGAAAATAGTAAGCATGGGCAAGTCAGCATTAAATAAATTGAACAAATGAAACTAACGCTATGTACCAGTAGGCATTAACCTGCAAGCAACAGTAGTTAACATTACCATGTAAACATAAACAATCGTAGTTGCCATGGACCATTATGCGTTAAATAAGTCGAACAAGCAATTGCGTCAGCAGGCATAACCCTATTAAGCCATCGTTGTATTTGGACCAATATGCATTTAGTATATCGAACAACACTTTCTATCAGTAGACATTGACCTGTAAAGTAATAGTAGTCAGCATCAAATAAACTAAGCTGACACTATGTACCAGTAAACATTAACCTGTCAACGATAGTAGTTGACGTGGACCAATATACATTTGGTGGATCGGACAACACTTTGTATCAACAGGCATTAACCCATAAGGCGAAAGTAGTAAGCATGGGCAAGTCAGCATTAAATAAATTGAATAAATGAAACTAACGCTATGTACCAGTAGGCATTAACCTGCAAGCAACAGTAGTTAACATTACCATGTAAACATAAACAATAGTAGTTGCCATGGAGAGTTAAGAAAGAAGATAAGTATAGGTAGAAGAAAACAAATAATATGCCCACATTAACCGGTTTAAAACTCCATTTACTATAAAGTTAAAGATCTTTCAGTAAAAAGTATATCCAGTCGCTTTCATACTTTGTCTGAAAGTGAAAGTCTTGAAAAGGGTTAATTTTAAAATTTCTGATTAAAATACAGAAGCAGCTCAATTTAAGTATCCCTTGGCTTACTAAGCCATCCGATAGAATTAGCTCCAGTACTGTAAGCCAGGCGATTCTCCATTGGTCTTTGGAGTAATTATATATGTATTTTAATTGAAAATTAGAAACTATTTCGGAGTAAATTCATAGGCAATATCATGATCAGATCATGATATTGCCTATGGATTTACAAGGTCTTAAAAAAAGGAATAAACTAGTTACGCCAGGAGACGTCCTTCAGATTTTTTAATAGGCCCAAGTGATTTTATCTCATAGCGTCTTACATGTGCATGTAGGACAAAGTCAGGAATTTTAACGCAAAACAGACTATCGCGGCTTCAGAAGGCTTATCTATAGGCCTAACTTACATTAACATTAGTAATAGATGAGTACTAAAGTTAACATACGTTTTCCTCTGCCTAGGCCTATGTAAGCCCAGTTATTACTATGGCTTTACTGCCGATATATCTTTGGCTTCATTCAGTGCTTCACGTAAGTTCACCATATCGGCATGTACTCTGTGCGCTATGGATGTGGATAATATCTAAGGTAATACAAAGTCACTTACAGTCGGTATAGGCCTATCGTTATGATGACCATTTAGGATTAATAAGTACATCTTATAACTTACCTTTCAAATAATATATTCATTTGACGTCAGTCACGCTTGCCAGGCTTCCACGGTTACGCCCTGCCGAGTGCTGGCCGTCTCTAGCTGTATGATACGCATAAATGCAGGAGAACATGTTGTTAGACCGTGTATACGTAAGCTAAGGACAAATTGTCTGCGGATTTGATTCAGACGGCATTTTCGGCATCTGTAGGCACTTAAAAAGAAGGGGAGGTGGGCAAGAGCAGGAAGGGGTCTCGCCTTCCAGGACCGCCCCCTCCCGATCCGCGCCTGATTTGTTATCTCAGACAGCAGTGCCCGGCAGCAGGCCCTCTCAAGCATTTCTTCCACAGGCTGCTGCCGACTGGCACTCTTTGCCGAAGTCTGTGGATTACTCTCTTGTCTTGTATATATATATATATATATATATATATATATATATATATATATATATATATATATATATATATATATATATATATATATATATATATACCTACATATATGTATCTTTATTTTGTACTCTAAGTACACTTGAAAAGAACTACCAAAAATAAAGAAAAAATGAAAAAAGGATTCATAGTTTTTTTTTCAAATTGGTAATCGGAAATGGCATTTAAAATAGTGCAATTGACCATGTGTCCTAAAAATGGCACGTATCCTCTCATTCAATGAAATATTAAACTTTACGTATTTAGCTAATTCATGATTTGCCACGTTCATATTTACTCATTATTATTTGGGTTGTCTTTGGTGAATATTTAGCTAAGTCAAGGAGCCGCTACTCAGAGAGACATACGGGTAATAGGCTCCGAAACATGTTCTGAGTAGTTACCCGCTGAAGAATCTTTAATTTATTTGGTGTAATACAGCCTATGTCAAAATTTTACAGCGGAACGTGTGCAATATGGACAATAGTACTTCCATACGTATATAGGTTAGACAGGGACTGGTAGCTTATGGAGAGTAAAGAGTTCGGACTGCGGAATAGGGTAATGACTAGTAGGAAGTGGTTCTAGGCAAAAAGACACTAATACAATATATTTATCATTGCTACTGATGTAACCATTTAGGCTGTAAATAGTGTTTGTGCCTACTGTGTTCCCCTCTCCGGAAACATTATGAACACATCTGCACTTTGGGGCATTTTGTACACATATAGACACAGTTACTGAATTTACACTGGCCAACACCACTCGACGGATCAGTCAGTCTTCAACAATTGGTATTGTTTTTAAGATCTGAGCCCGGGGTAGACCTGCTCAAGTCGCTGGTGCATGTCCCTCTTTTCCCATCCCACGGTTCCACCCAGAGGTGCGATACATTTTCCCCTCCACAAAGTTAACTGTATATTATTATCCCAACTACACAATATAGTGTTAGTAAGTAGGCCCTACTGTCATTTTTTTTTCTGGTCGACACTGCCGCCGTGCCGGTTTTAACAGTAGCAGCTATTGAGTCCTAGTCAGTTCTAATTCCATTATCATTGTGATGAGGCTAAGTGGCAATTTAAGTGGTCTTTGATGAATGTGTGGTGATTTTAGTCACTGACCACTCAAGCGAGACAAAGCTGACGGTCTCTCTGCAACTGCTAACACCAAGTCACTAGACGCCCTCTGCATGACACGGTGCATTGCAAATTAACCTTCATTACACAGCTTCGGAAGAGGGGTGCGTTATGACCTCTGGCTTGTCTGGGTGATAAAAAACACAGTGCAGATAACCCAGCACTAATCTGTTATCTGGTTATAGACATGTTCCCAGCCAATTAGCCCGTTTTAGGGGCCTACCTGTATCATAACTGTATAAGACTACAACGTGTCTGACGGGTTTCACTTAAAGTTTTATTTTGTAATGAATTTAATTTAAATAGAAGACAGTCCAGTGAGACTTAAGCAAGTCTAGGTCCGGGGATCTGGGTGAATATCCATGTATTCAGCAGAACGGTCAGGTAAATACCTATTGGTGTTTTTCTAATCGGTATGAAAACAGTCATTATTGTGGGGGGGGGGAGGATTATTTTTCTCCCCCATAAATGTTGCCGGTTTGTCTTTTATCAGTTCACTTGCATTATTTGCAGTATAATCCCCTGGTTCTGGCTCAGTGATTGCAGGGCTCTGAAATGGTTCCACTGTAGGGTCAAGATATGAGGTCACAATAATAGTCTATATATGGGTTAGTTCTAAATTCGCCTAAAGGTGGTGCTGCCCATCCTGTTCACGGTTTACTACCCACAACTTCGGTCCACTTTCCATGACCTTCATTTTTTCCTCCATAGATGAATATGTGGAATTAGCAGATATATATATATTTGATCTCTCTATACGTTGCCAAATAAGCATTATACTTTCATTTTATCACAACAGGGTATGTTTAAAAGATGATATGTATTTCAGGTAGATTAGAAGATGATAATTACAAAAATCATCCTCATATGCAGGGTTAAACTTTCAGGTTCACTGTAATGTAATGGGATTTGCTGACCCACCTGACTTTAAATGGCACAGGTTGCTAGGTTTTACAAACATGCATCATGGGAACAAAAGGCTGTGGCTCAAGAAATTAAACCAACCCAGATCACCCCAATTGGTGATTAATCAATGATATTTTCTTGATCATCACTCTGATCATGGCATTTTGGTATCTCAGCATCCATAGTTGAGCTTGGTACATTCAGGGCTTGGCTGCTGGTCACAATGCCTTCCTGTCTGGATGATTGCCAAGCCTCTGCTCGTTGCCTGTCTCTGGCCACCTGATTGTCTGGCCTTTGCTTGAACATTGCGTCTCTAGTTTCCTGGTTGACTGCACAGTCAGACTGCTTAAACCTCTACTTGACAGTCACACTTTGGTCTTTCCTGGAAAATTCTCCCCATAGGCTTCTAGCACAGCACTTAAGAGGGTTTCCAGCACCTAAGGAAATCCTTCCACTGGCATGGTCTCTAGTGTGGCTTTTACTTCTACCCA
Organism: Hermodice carunculata; assembly: GCA_964020975.1. Classification (NCBI taxonomy): domain Eukaryota; kingdom Metazoa; phylum Annelida; class Polychaeta; order Eunicida; family Amphinomidae; genus Hermodice; species Hermodice carunculata. The sequence continues at coordinate 1,246,122 of OZ026615.1, read as the reverse complement.
AATATAAAGTAAATACAGGAGCTCTGAAACAACATGGCTTTCCCCTCAAAGGTCTTTGTCTGACCTGTGAGCAGCAAAGTATTGCAAGCAAAATGAGAAATCTGCAGGTTGAATCTTCAACTGGGTTGGAAAACATGCCAGAATTTTTTTTTTATGTTATTTGACCTTATTTGTGCAAGGACTAGCTCAAAGGCTTCCCATTTTAATGGGTGCAAAATATTCATGAAATGCATGATAAATGCATTTATAGCAGATGACAAGGTAAATCATGATATTATTGATATTAGGTAAAACCTGATTTCTACAAACTCTAGACTGTAGTGCCAACCTTTGACGATCCAGTTTAGCCAAATAAAATGTTTGACCAGGCATTGATTCATTTAAGAAATGAGGGTCGCTTTTGTGTGCATAATGTCATAATGACGCAGGTGGCTGAAGCTTTTGGCGCTCGTAACTTTCAGTCAGTCAAGCATTGCACATACAGATAATCCAGTTTCACACTCTCTACCGCTGTGTGAATGTGGCACACCGCCTCACCTGATGCCACTTCAATCACCCGTGTCATTATGCCATAACACACACAAAAGCGACTCACATTGCATATATTTACATTTTCCCCTGAATTTTTTTCTGCTCGATTACATGAAATTTAGCACATAGAATTAAGAGACACCAGAAACTGATTTGCCCAGCATGTTAAAGTGCTGAGTTCCAGAAACCCAGGTGGGCGTGGCTTATTGGAATGTGGGTGGGACACATGTGTTATTGTCTGATAACACCTCAGGCATCTCCTATACTTATAATGCTAAAATTAAGATTGAATGTTATTGTATCCCTGTGTTAATATAATAAAAATGTTCTCTGAGGCGATTGATTAGTGGGCGACTAGTTTGCCCTGAACTTTGCTTGTGGCATACCCTCACAAGTTAGCAGAAACACGAGGTTATGCATGGGCTCTGCAAGGGGGCGCTGCATGTGCACCCACTTACAATGCTTCTGACTCTGCTTGTAGTATCCATTTCTATAACAGCTACTTCTGCATTCACGTGCATTGCATGGATTTTGTCACACTTAACACAAATGCTGTGATCTCTGGGTGGGTATTTGGTTCTTGACTTAACAAAAATACCTTTAAGGTTCTGTGCTCTCCTGAAGTCAATAACAATCGGTTTCCCAGGGTGTTGGTAAATTTGCACACTTGGACTGTGTCCCAATCACGTAAGATGATATCCCTTACTGGGGATAAGGCTGGGTTGCACTTCGTGATTAGGAACAATTTATTATTGTTTCAATTCTCATCTTGAGAAGTCAATCTATATTGAATAGGGGCTAGGGTGGGATTGTCCATCAGGGGCCATAACCTTTAATAATACCTCCTGTAGTAGTGATATTTGGTACATGTAAGTACTTTGATAAGTTTTTTCAGCATTCACTTTGAAGTAAGCTGGATAAGTATGCAATTAAAAATTCCTCAACCAGGCAGTATTTGGACAAGATGTGTTAAGATTTTGAAAAAAAATGGAGCATACTGTTGAACACAGTTGTGTAGACACCCATTAGAAATAGATTCCTGCCAAGTTTGTATATTGGATTTTGCTAAAGGTTTTGGAAAATAATTGAAAAATATGAACTGCAGATGGACATGCAGATGATCAATGGATGGACAGACGGCCCTCAAACAGATGACTTTGCAACCTATAAACTCAACTGACAGTAATGTCAGCTGAGGTTAATATAAAACACCCAGGGAAAACATCATTCACCGTTGACCCACTCTACCCATTTGACCCTGGATAAAAGAGCTTGGGGACCTAGGATGTAACTCGCCATCAGACCTCAAAGGAAAATCTAACAAAATATCAAGAGTTGGACATATGTGCAGCTACAAATTCCAGCTCATGACTTTGGTTGGCCCAAGTCAGAAGACTGACCACAACACTACCAGGGAAATAATCTGCACTATAAAACGCTGTTTCAATTTACAAACATCATGCATATATCGGTTGTTTTGTGTGTGATGTTACTGTCAGAAAAGCAGTAGAGAATAATGTGCATACGCAAATGAGCTGTTTTCTTGTAAACTTATATCTTTTGATGCATAGAAAATCAGCCTGCACACCACCTTGTACTGAGGTAGAGGTTGCAGACATTCTCTTGTTTGGGTGGAGCATCGGTTTTCCTGAGGAAAAATATAATTCAGTCTTCCTCCCTCAAAGAGTCAATTATTTGTTCTCAAGCTGCAAGTTAAAAACAATTACTTATTTTCAAGATTTAGCTGAAAAACTGCTGTACCATTGACCAAACGTTTGAAAGTTAATATATATATATATATATATTTATATATTTATTTATATATATATATATATATATATATATATATATATATATATATATATATATATATATATATATATATATATATATATATATATATATATATATATATATACAAACATGTATATGTAGTGCTGATCACAACAAAAGTAATGCCACTCAGAATTATTACAATAATTCTGGTTTCAAAGAAATATTATCCTTCAAATGAATGCCACCTAGCATAATTATTTCTACAAAAGAATGGTCTGGTTCAAAAGCTTTTCTCACTCCATTCTTTTCCACTCAAATTGTCTAGATATAGATTGTCTGGTTTACATACTTAAATCACTTTCTGGTCACTAGAACATATTTTTCCTGAGATATGTATGTAAGACCATTCCTGATGGCATGCCCTAGGTCAGTTGCTTTCCTTGCGTGGGTTGGGTGCATTGCACTCAACTTGCCAGAAGGAAAGGTATTTACTCAGTCGCACTCTGACCAAGTCAATGTAACCAAAGTAAGCAGAGGAAAGCTGATGATCAGTGTTCGACTTGGCACTGAAATAGTTAATTTCATCAATTTAAAAATGCTCCGTAACTGCATGTATACACTACCGTAACTTACAGTGTACGCATGCAAACGTGGTTTGATGGTACCATATAGGGCTCTACATGTAAACATACTGCATTGTTTCATGTGACACATTTTCCTCTTCCCTTGAACTGGGTAGACATGTGGCCAATGACATGGGTGTTCCTGTCCCCAGTATCTCTGTATCACATGCCTCACCTCAGAGCTTTCTGATGGGGACAAAAATGGCTCTGCTTAATGTGCATTGCACTTTGGCATGGTTGTTGGATGGCAATGACATACATGTGTACACAAACTCGATATGTACACGCATGAACAGAACTTTATCAGCTTATGGTATGGCTCTTACATTACCTACTGCAATTAATATAGAACTTGACATAGGCAAGCTGGTACCGGAACAAAAACAGGAACAAAACAAATGAATACAGCATGGACATATTATCGAGATATGTTAATGAATAGAATGAAATCTGTCTAATAAGGACACTGTTGGGGCCGAGGAAAAGTGTCCCCATTAGCAAGGTGTCCCTATTATCAGGGCGCACTTGAAGTAACAGTTGGGGATACATGTTTTATACCACATGAAACAAGTTTATACCACATGAAACAAGTTTAGACCCACCATTTTAGACATATGTACACACATGTGCATACTCATATATACATTCAGTTAAAAGACTACTTGTAGGAAAAGACAAGACAAATTTTCCCTTTTTACGAGTTTATTGCATTGTTTTAGGCTTTGGGTTGATCTCAGGGGATTAAATTGCTAACTGAAAGTGCTACTTTCATCTAAAAAGGGGTCTTTGACTGATGTGCTTATCCAAGCATTTCAAGTGAGTTCCAAAGAACAGTGAGCATGCCTGGCTTATGTCAGATCAGGGAGGCAATATGTAGCCGTACGTATCCATTTCCTGCCACAAAGTACAAGGCTAACTCTTGTCAATCATGGAGGACACATGGGCATCACTGTCACAGACAGTGCTAGATACTAAAGAAGTCCTGCCAGTGATATTGTCCAGGACCAGGTGATAAACATTTCATCTTAGAGGCATATACCTGCTCATTCTAGCTAGTTGAAGAATGCGTTCAACCTTACAGCAATAGCAAAAAGCCCAATCTCGAAAAAACAAGCCAAGTGACAATCTAAGAATTACTACTGTTTTTCTTTCAATATACACAGAGACTGCAAGTTCTTCACATATGTTAGTGCAATTTAAAGGGTGATACTATGCTGAAAGCAATTTAAACTTTAATCTAGATCTCAATCATTGTATATGTATTTTTGCAAGGTGAGCCTGTTGGGTGATTGTTCTTTGATAAAATATGTATGTATGCAATCAAGTGGGAGATTGAAAACTGGATGCCACCTAACATTAAACCTGGGTTGACAAAATAGCTAGGGGCGTTTGATTAACTTAATGTTCTCTTTCAACTAACAAAAGTTTCAGCGACTAGAAAAGCAAGGTGATTTGGGAGGCTTTCAAGACAAATTTGTCAAGATCATATTTCTAGCTTATGAGAATTCACCTCTCAATTTATTTATTTCATCGGATATCAATTACAGATTTGCCTAAACTTTATCTATTTGCCTATTCACGTATATGCTTGGTGAACTTGTGTTTATGATCTATTTCATGAGTGTCCCCACCAACAGACGATAAACATATTTGTCGACTTTGTGATTCATCGGTCGTTTGATCATACCTATACATTGGTATACACATACAAGACAAAGGCAATAGCTACGTATGCATCTTAATAAGACCCACGAGACTCGTCTGTTATTGTAAATAATGGAATTAATTACATAACGTTACTTGTCGACCACCATTGCCAAGACCTCTGTGTCTGGGCATGATGCCCAAGAAATTGAGATGAGAAGCTTGCTACTCACTCTTGATTCAAAACCTGACAGTCCCCTGGTGTCATCCCTTGGTCCATGTGGAACTGATGGTGACGTCATGTGCACAGGCGCCCCGTATCATCATTCCCCTTTTGGGCACCATTACTGGCTTTTTCTTTTCAAGTGAAACTCTGTGATCGTTCACACTCACTGTTTTTTGTCCTCTTGCACGCTCTTTTCTGCGAAAAACTTTTTCTCAGCAGGGCGGGCATCTACGAATACCTAGATAGCTGATTTCTGTGATCGGATAACACTGAAATAGTAAGTGCAAAGTGTCGTTTGACTTGTACTCAGATTTTCAAGAGGGCGTCCCAGCAAACAAAATGCAGAGGGAGGGAAAGCAGCCTGCACCAGGTTATTGCTTCCTTTTGCAGGCAGTCCATTGGTGTGGGGCCAGATACCATTATATCTGCATCATGGTCCTTACTGGATGGTAGACAAAAGTTGGACTCTCGGAACCACTATATGGCAGCCTTGGACAACCATGGTTGTCGCCTGCAGTTGGGCCAAGTTTGCCCTCATGAGCAAACTTGCAAATACAGCCAGGACAAGTGGCTGCTCTGTGAGCAAGCTAGGAGAAAGTCAGATCGGGCTAGGCATAGGCTGCAGGTAGCAAGAGCAACCAAATGCCAGGCTGAGATGTCAGACTCTGTTGAGTCCTCAACTGCAAAGACTCCCCATGAGAGGAAATGTAGACTTGCTTTGGCTCATCAGTCTTCACCCTATGTGTCTCATGTGTTGAGGGAAAAAGCGCATAGAGCTACTTCAGCTTGTCCGCAGTCTCCTAAGACAGGTGTTTCTTCTCCTGATGCCCCTTGGAAGAAGGTGAAAAGACGTTGGAGTCGTAAGTCAAGTAGCAAGTGTTCTCATGAGCTACAGTTACGCCCGGCTAAAAGTTAACAGCCAAACGTTTTTTTTTCGCGTTTTGATGGTGTTTGGCTTGTGTTTGGCAACGTTTGAACACGTTTGGAATGTGTTTGGAATGTGTTTGGAATGTGTTTGGAAAGCGTTTGGAAAGCATTTGGGAAAAATCTCAAACACTTTTACAAAACGTTCGAGCACTTTCACAACTCTTCTCCAAGCGTGTTCAAACACTTTCCAAACACGTTGAACAATTACCTGAACGATTTCAGACACTTTCACAAACGCATTCAAACACTATGCATTTCAAAAAACACTTTGATTTTAATGATGAAGAATCTCCAAACGTATTTTCAACAGGTCCAGCAATATATGATGTACCTACATGTAAATGTGCACTTATCCAGCATTATAGGTTGTATATATTTGTATAAAACACGATCCAAATACGTTTACCCAAGTGTCTAATTCAACTAAAATTAATTAGAGACTTAATTCTTGATTTAAGATGTCATGAATACTTCATCTTTCGAAAACTGTTTCGGAGTAAATCCATAACCAATATTATGATCAGATCATGATTCATGATCTGATCATGATATTGCCTATAAATTTACTCCGAAATAGTTACTAATTTTCAATTAAAATATATATAATTACTCCAAGGACCAATGGAGTATCGCCTGGCTTACTCCACTGGAGCTAATTCTATTGCTTGGTTTAGTAAGCCAAACAATACTGAAATTGAGCTGCTTCTGTATTTCCAATCGAAATTTTAAAAGTTCGCCTTTTTTCAAGAACTTCACTTTCAGAAAAAGTATGTTAGCGACTGGGTATACTTGCTACTGAAAGATCTGTAACTTTATAATAAATGAAGTGTTAAACCTGTTAATGTAGGCATATTATTTGTTTTCTTCTACCTATACTTATATTCTTCCTTAATTAGGTATGACCATGTCATAATATTGTTGATTACCAGTAACAATATAAATATTAGCAGGTAAAGGTGACAAATACATATTTCCAGGAATTATTTGTCACTACCCATTTTTTCTTTTCTTCATTTCATGTTAATTTGAATCAGATATAAAGTGGAATTGATTTGTGGAGCCCAGATTAGTGAAGTTTGCATCCCTGAAAATCCAAATAATCTGTATAAAAATGCAGTGGCAAATGCCAGGAAAACGCATATGAGAGCATCTATTTTTGATAATTTTCTGGGGGAGGACCCCCAGACCCCCCCAAAGCTTTGTGCCGTCGGCACTCTCATTCAGGCTTCGCCCTCAAGACGCTGACACCTCCCCCCGGAAAAATTCTGGATCCATCCTTGAAGACAGTATATCTGAGGCTTTAACACTTTCTAGTCTGAGTCAACAGCTTTCCTCAGCCAGCTCTGGGCGCCGGCGCCCAGAGCGCGCCGATAAAAGCTGTTGACTATTCCCTAATGGCAGATATGACATGTTGGTATTCGTTGGAAATGTCTTTTGATGAGGAATTCAAATATGAAATCTATTGATAGTATATCATCTGTGCGAGTCCGCATATATGTAGACTCAGACTGCAAAGTGTTAATTTTATGTCCCCACCAAGCAATCAAATAACTTACGGGCTGCTCATACCTAAATTCAAATCAAAACGACTGAAATTGCAACATTTTAAAAACAACACAGACTGGTTATCGAGCAACATTTTAGGTGATACTATATGTGGTATGTTCCAAAATATCACTTGCCGACCCATTTGCCACTTTCCCGTGACCTACGGGACATATTTTTTTCTTCCAATTCGAGTTGTATTCATTCAATTCGTATCGAGCACTCAGGTATGAACAGTCCATTAGTTACTGTAGCTTACACTGATCCCAATTAGCTTAATTTGATTCACAGATCCTTCGCAGAGAAAAACCTATGAACTGTATAGGGAAAATGGAAGTCGACTCTGTAATTCATCTTTTTATTTGGCTATAAAAACATTACCTGTTCATATTTATCAAAACAGCTTGAAAGAGAGAAGAGGAACTAATAATTCATGTTGGTGACTATTTGTTCAATCCTAGTCACGTCCTACGAAAATTTACTACTACTAACATCCAATTGAAAGAAATAATGTAACTATGCTATGTTGGTCTATACGACACACAGTCCTTCAGTTTGCAACACTACGTAAATGAAGGCATGCACATGTTGTTGGAATTTTTAGGTGCTGATAAGCTTTTTAGACACTTGTTAAAAATATTCCTGTCATTAGAATTAGATTACCAAGTGTACATGTACATGTATCACATACGTTTGGCGCAAAGTGTAAAGTGTTTGAAAGTGTTTGGAAAAGTGTTTGAAAACATTTGGCTTTCACCAAACGCGTTCGGCAAAGTGTTTGAAAGCGTTTGGAAAAGTGTTTGAAAGCGTTTGGCAAAGTGTTTGTAAAGCGTTTGGAAAGTGTTTGCAAAGTGTTTGCTACGCGTTTGCAAAATGTTTGACTTTCACTGAAAGTGTTTGGGAAACGTTTGGGAAACATTGGTGCGTTTGGCATTTGTTAACTTGAATGCGAGCGTCACTGTAAAGAGTGTGCCTCCCACTTCTACTCTTGGCATTGACCCAAAGGTGGTCATGGCCTTGGAAGCAATGTCCAAAAGTATGATACAGCAGGCTGAGATGTTGCATGCTCTGTTTGCCCCCTCTCAACAGACTGTTTCTTCTACAGAGTCTGCTCAGAAAAAGTCTTCCAAGTGACGGCTATAGCTGTTGAGATCCCGGTCCTCCAGGTCCGAGTGCTGGGACAGCAAGGAACCTCGCAAACCAGTGCGACCAAAGTGGAAGCCCGTGGGTGGACGCCTTGGGATTATGGAAACCCGGCCAGTCCAGGCACTTGAGTCTGAGTGCTCACTTTATTAGTCCAGGCAGAACAGAAAACAGGCACCCCGACCAGTCTGATCACTCAGATCACAAGCCCAGAGTACCTGTTGCTGCATCGGTGCCTTCCCGAGATCCTGGATCTGAGAGGTCGGGTAGAAAACGTAAGCATAGAGGACCTAGGAGTAAGACACATAGAAAGGGAGAGCCTTCTACTGCCACTGGGCTTTCAGCCCCGGTAGTGTCAGCACCTCTTGCCTTGGAGGGACCTCCTGTCCCCCCAACAGTGGCACTGACAGTCCCTTCTGCACCTCTTGCAGCTTTGCCTGGAGTGAGCATTTGGCAATCCCGCGGGTTCCCATGTTCGAGCCGGGTACCCTGCCTCACTCTCTCGAGCGGCAGGTGGACCATGAGCTTTGTGAGAATCACCTGTTGCGTGAGGAGTCCCAGGCCTTATCCAAACTTAGGTTTATCAACAGCATAGACAACATTGCATTTAAAGCTTTAATAGGACTTACTCTGGTTAATGTATTTGCATGTTAAGTATTATAGATTATCGAGCGTCTAAGGTCCTAGAAGTTGTATGGAGTAAACATAGTAAAGTACTGAGATGCAGCAGGGTCTGTTCTTATGAGCTACCGATTTTGCAACATGAATAAAATTTTTGTATATAAGCAGTATAGTATGGATGTTGACTTGTATCAGATAGACCTAAAATATAGGAAGATGATTAGCTGTACAACAATTCTTATTATTGCAGTTAATTTTTTGATGGGTCATACAATGGTAACTTATTTAAATACATGTTAACTATGGTATCTTGGTAGGAGCCTAAGGCCTTAGAAGCTGTATGGAGCAAAGTATTGAGTTTCAGCGGGGTCTCTTTCCTGTGAACAATCGATCTTGCGAGATGAATACAATTTTTGTATAAACAATATGGTATGGATTTGTATCAAAGAGTCCTACATTATAGAAAGATGAATATTTGTACAAACAATTATTCATATGTTGTTTGGTACTAAGTAAAGATTTACACTAGTAAAGTTTCCATATTGATGCAGCTTTTATTATGTTCCAGGTATTTAAACGGTTTTTAACCAATCTTGTGCTCAAGATGGGTTGAACTGTTACAATTACTTTGTAGGTAGATGGTGTCTTAGCAAAAGTGTTGCATCAGAAATTCATATAGTTTTGGCCTAGTTTACAGTTACAAACATATAGTCTCAGATGTCAGTCATATGCATTGATAACACTTACTACATGAATTGTCAGGTGGACATGCACTGTATTTGGAGCCATATTTGTCCGCTAATGATAGAATTACACAAGAAAGACTTTAGGTTTGACAAATGTTTAAGTTATGGCATGCATGTATATGGTGTAAAAGTATGCGGATATAGGCTTGTACAGTAGAATTGATCATGCAAAAATTTAATTATGTTAAAATGCAGGAATTTAAATGCTGTTCTGTGCTAGGTAAACTGTCAACTCTGGGAAAGAGTTATTGGGGTAAGGTATATTTCAAGATTCAGGTTATTTCAGCCCCGCTATTTACTTAAACTTCTTGATCCATCTTCAACCAAGATGGATTAAACTGGTTCAAGGGCATTACAGGCAGATAGCCTTGGCCTTTATATCATTTATACTATTAATACAGTAGAATTGATCATGCAAAAATGTAATTTAATTTTTGTTACAACGCAGGGATTTAAATGCTGTTCTATGCTAGGCAAACTCCACAACTCTGGGAAAGCATTACTGGGGTAAGGTATATTTCAAGATTCAGGTTACTCCAGTCCCACTATTTTCTTTAATTTCTTGATCCATCTTCTACCAAGATGGATGAAATTGGTTCAAGGGCATCACAGGCAGATAGCCTTGGCTTTTAAACTATGGACAGGGGTCTGGAAACTTAATTTCTTGGTTAATCTGCACTATTGAATACATGCACAAAGATACAGTTACGCGGGAAAGAGAATGCATGGACAATACGGTAAGCGGTATTGGACCTACAAAGTGTTCATAAACAGATTTTCATGTTAATAATGATTAATTTGTCTTAAATGATTTTTCTTTAAATTAACATGCATCAAATGAAGTGTCTTGATAAGTTGGGCTCTGGGTCTGTATAGTTATGAGTACATGTGTACATGTAACTGATTAAGGTCCTGTGCCTATTTTGTGTGTACAAAGATACATATACATGTACATGTATCTATGTTGATATATATTGGTGGAAGTCTAGTTCAAGAAATAAGATTTACTTTAAGCACTTCAGTCTTTTTATATTAACATGCACTGGTGAGAGAAAACTGAAAATAGTGTTGCTTACGTACGTATTCCCATCTGGAGTAACGTAATACAGGAATGCCTTGTGTGGACTGCTGGTGGCAGGCATGGTGCTGGGGTCTGTGGGTTATTGGACTGTGAATGTCACTTCATGACCTAGTGACCTGAAGACTTCCGTATTATTTCATTATGAATTTTTAATGAATTTGGGAGATAAAACATTATTATAAGAAACTTGGAGTACATTGCCTTGGCCAACCAGTGGCTGGTTTCCTAGGAGGACAACTTGGAATTTTACAGTTGTTGAGTGGTACTTGGTGCTGTGCTTCATATTTCATGGTGCTGCTTTTACTCAGGATTTTTTTGATGCGGTTGAAACTTTAACCTTAATGTAGGGTGTATTGATAGTGTGCTCCTGATGTCGGTGTTGGGAGGGGTGTGTGAGCTTTTCCTTTTTTTTCTATCTCCTTTTCTCTCCCTTTTAACTGGTTCAAAAATTATCAAGAGTTTTGACATGTAATAGAGTGTAGCTATTGGGACCAGGGTTTCATATGTTGATAAACAGGGTAAGACAATTTAGTGGGGAACTAGGTACAATCAAAGAAATTTCTTTTTGTACACAGTAGGAAAATTGTTCAAAAAGTGCCCAAAGGTTACCGTTTTTATTATGTTTTCTATTCCTTTTTCAAAGTAGCAGGCTCAGCTAGCAGTATCCAACAAAAACTTATCATGCCTTTCCCCTTAGATTTGGCATACACGCCCCCCTCCCCCGATGCCGGCATCATGGGGATGCCACCTGTTCAGCTGAAGTGTTAAGCTTAATGTAAGGTGTACTGATAGTGTGCTCTTGGTGTTGATGGTGGTGAGGGTTGTGCATATACGTCTTTCTCTTAGCTAGTTCAATATGTTCAAAGAGTTTTGACATGGAATAGAGAGCCTGGATTAAGCATGTAAACTTCTAAGCATTGGCACATTCTCCCCACCACCACCGGCATCGTGGTGGTGCCACCTGGTGCGTGGCAGTAAAGTACAGCGACAGAGGGTTTAGTAATTTTTGCATACTATTTGGAATACTTCTATGACAGAAGGTATGGTTAAGTTGTATTATACAGTTAATAGTAAGTTTGCAATACAGTCTGGCAGTAGACAAGGTAAATTAATAATAAAGGTGATCAACTGCAGACATTTTGAAGGTTCTTGATATATATGATTGTAGAATGTTAGAAGCTACACTCATCAATAATATGTAATGGGTATAGGTATCAGCAGAGCTGGGATGTGGTATATCATGTTGACCCTCTGCAGTTTTTGTCGGAGGGAGGTGAATAGTGGCTTATCCCCGCTTTATGTTTTGATTGATTTTTATTTTGGATTACTTTTTTTGTTTGTAAGTGCAAAACTCTGTAACAAGGTACACAAGGATTTGTTATATGCCAAAGATTAAGTGCAGCGGTTCATAAGAAAGAGGCATTATACTAATGGAAATTTAAATCAGGAATATGGCAGGAGATGTTTTAATTTGCTCATTAAATGTGAGAGGTTTGCGTGATTATAAGAAAAGAAGAGAAGTTTTTCACAGAAATAGAAGAAAGATTACAAGATTTGGAAGAACTGCAGCAAAAAGATCAGGATCCCAGTAAATTTAAGGATGAAATAAACACAGTAAAAAGTGAATTAGAAAAAGAAGTTGAATATAAAACTAAAGGAGCATTAATAAGATGTAAAGTCCAATGGTATGAAGAAGGAGAAAAAGCAAGTAAATATTTTTTGAATCTGGAAAGAAGGAATTATAATAACAAGGTCATTGGACAGTTGCAATCATCTAATGGGTTGGTAACATCAGATAAGAATCAGATACTTCAAGAACAGGCAAGGTTTTACAAAAAACTATACACATCTTTTAGGAAATAGAAAATATAGAGCTAGAGCAAGAAGTGCCAAATGCAGCTAATATTACTAAACTTGCAGAGGAGGAACAAAGATTATGTGAGGGCCCCTTAACAGTACAGGAAGTATGTAACGTAATTAAGGCATTCAAAAATAATAAAAGTCCAGGAACCGATGGGCTTCCCATAGAATTTTATATAAAGTTTTTGGGCTGATATTAAAGATTTAGTGTTAAAATCCATAAATTTTTCATATGAAAGAGGTCACTTATCCACTTCACAACGTCAGGGAATTATTACTCTTCTGCCCAAGAAAGACAAGGACCCCTTAACTCTCAAGAACTGGAGACCCATCTCCTTATTAAATACAGATTATAAAATAATAACAAAATGCTTAGCATTCCGGATGAGGAAAGTATTGTCAGAAGTTATTAAAAGGGACCAAACATTATTTTTACAAAACAGATATATAGGTGAAAATATTATGAGAATGATTGATATTATAGACTATACGGACAGGGAAGATATTTCGGCCCTTTCAATGTTTATTGATTTTGAAAAAGCCTTTGATAGATTGGAATGGAAATATATACAAAAATTACAAAGTTTCTTTAATTTTGGCCCCAGCTTTAAACATTGGATTGAAACGGTTTATGCTGAAACAAACAGCCAGGTCCTCAATAATGGTTGGGCAACAGCACCTTTTATACTGTCTCGAGGTGTACATCAGGGTTGCCCACTCTCTCCGTACCTGTTCTTGATATCTGCTGAAATTTTGGGAATAATTATCAGACAAAATGATAAAATTGAAGGTGTTAAGCTCGAAGATAAGGAATATAAAGTAAGTCAATATGCGGACGACACCTGTTTGACAATTAAAGCTAATAAAGAAAGTTTGCAAGAAGTAATTAATGTATTTGAATGGTTTGAAAAATATTCAGGATTGAAAGTTAATTATGACAAAACAGAAATAATGCCAATAGGTAATTTAAAAGATACACAATTTAAACTTAAGACTTCAAAACAGATTAAGTGGACTGATGGACCAGTTAAACTGTTAGGAATAATGATAACAACTGACACAAATAAATTGGCAAACCTAAACTACAACCCACTATTACAAAAAAAACAAAAACAAAAACAAAAAACAAAACAAAAAAACAGTTGAATATATGGTCACAGCGTAATTTTGCACTGTATGGCAAAGTGACCATACTAAAAACCTGTGCTTTGTCACAGCTAATTTATGTTATGACTGTTGTTCCAAGTCCAAATTCTAAATCTGAAAAAAAAAGTTTTTTTAAGCAGGTAGCAATCTTGTTGTGTAATTTTTTGTGGAGTGGACAAGGTAGGGATAAAATAAAACAGGATACTATTAAAGGCTCATATGAGCAAGGTGGTCTTAAAATGATACATATTAAGTCCCAGAATCAAGCGTTAAAATTAAGTTGGATTCAAAGGCTTCTCAGTGAAGAAAGTGCTGGAAAATGGAAGGAAATTATTGTTCAACAACTGCCAAGTTATAGAAATATATGGCAATGTAATATTAATTATAAAGATGTTGACCTTGTTTTTAAGAAGGTAAAAAGTATTTTTTGGAAGGAGGCGATAATATTATGGTGTTCTGTCAATTATATTGAACCAGTAAAGCTTAAGGACATTGTACATCAAAATTTATGGTGTAACTCATGGATTCGCATTGAAAACAAACCAGTATACTATGCTCATTGGGGGCAAGAAGGTGTTAATACAGTGCTTGATTTACTCAATGCGGAAGGCCAATTATTGTCATATCCGATGTTTTGTATCAAGTATCCAAATGTAAGAACAAATTATTTGAAATATCAAAGTTTAATTGCAGCAATACCAAGAAGTTGGAAGAGGAAAATACAGGATAGCTGGCCAGTCAATTTTGAAACATATATGTATTTTGTAGAAAAAGGCGTGAAAGCTGAAAAACTTCGAAATTTTTGTACTCTGTATTGATTGGACAGAATTTTGTACCTCCAACAAATGCTTTACTTAAGTGGAAAGTAGACTTGGATGTAGTATTAGAGGAAGAGTATTGGAAGTGTTGCTTCAGGCAAGTATATACGTGCACTATATCAGCTAAGTTCAGAGCTTATCAGTACAGGTTTTTACATAGAATCATATTTACAAATTCAAGATTATTTAAATGTGGAATAAAGGACAGTGCAATTTGTACATTATGTAATGAAGAAGAAGAAACATTGATGCACTACTTTTACGAGTGTGAGATAACTCAGCAATTTTGGCGAGAGGTTTTAAATTTGATAAAAGAAAAAAATGAATACTAATATAAGTTTTTCTAAAGCAGATTTATTACTTGGTGTTGAAGTAGATGGAATGCAGACCTTGTTTTTCATATTTTTGATTGCAAAATATTATTTATTTATATGTCATGAGAAAGAAAGGCCAATTTTGCAAAGTTTTAAGAACAAAGTGCAAGAGATTAAATCAATAGAATACAGTATAGCATTACAAAATGATAAATTGAGGAAACATAACAAGAAATGGAAATATTTATAAAGATTGGTTAGCTGTGGTGGATGAATTATGGGAGGCAGTAACTGACTGGCGGGGGAGATGCTCACAGAGGCTCCCTGTCAGGGTCACCCCTCAGACGGTGGCAGAGCCAGGGTTGTGACCTGTGCTTCGGCCGTGGCTGGGAGTACAGCTGATCTTCGGGTGGAGCTGGACTGTGTGAGATTTCCCCCACACTGCCTCCTCATTACTCTGTGTTAAGCACATGTATATTGTTAATCTGCCATATGGCTGCGATAAAATTTCAAAGTGTGCCTACAATGAGATATTATTTGTAGTAAGTACATGTTTATGTTTCGTTTGAAATATTTGCCACACAAAATGAGCCTACAATGTGACATATTTGTAACAACAGGGTTGTGGGGGTAATCATCCTTATACAAAGTGTACAAGAGCATATTACTAAGCAGTAAATGTGTACCTGATAATAAGCTATATAAATTTAGTTGGCAAGATATGTAAATATTTATATGTATCAATCTGTGCCTTGTTGCAGAATAAAAAATATCAAAAAAAAAAAAAAAAAACAAACCTATATACATATGGAATTACTATTGTCCATATTGCACACGTTATTCTGTAGAATTCTGATGCAGGCTGTACTCGCCCAAATGAATTCAAGGGTCTTCGGCCGGTAACTAATCAGAACATGTTTTGGACCCTATACATATATGTCTCTGTGAGTAGCGGCTCCTAGTCAAAGCTAAATATTCAGCAAAATGTCACCGCCTACAGTTTGATGGAAACTGTAACCCAAAATTTGTTGAATAAGATAAAATTAGATACCTGGAAAACTAATTAAGCTAGACAATGTAACTTCATAGGATATATAGATTTTGACCAACAATAATGTTGTGCACACTAACACTAGTGTTGAACATAATATATATATATATATATATGTATACGTTTATATATGTATATATAGATATATATATATATAGATATATATCCTATAAAGTTACACTGTCTAGCTTAATTATTCAAACTAAAAACTGAACTAAAATTGTCAAAAAGAGCTTTATGCACATATTGCATCATACATGCATGTTATACCAATGCAATGTGGGACCTTGGTCTATTTTTCGCAGGCCACCAAAGCTGTAAAGTTGAAACAAATTGTTTGGTGAAGATAGAGCATAGCTTGGGCATCAATAGAGAACAAAGAGAATCTAATTATCCTGCGCATCAATATTTCCCTTGGGTGCGTAAAGCTCTTTTTGAAAATTTTTAGTTCAGGTACTTTTCAGTTAATGCTATTTTCAACGTCTTCTACAGAATGGCTGAACAGAATTGCAAAACATCATACTAGAGAATAATTTGACTAAAGGTGATCAAAGTATGTGAAAGTGATGGGAATATGTTAATTGTTGAGGAAGCTATGGGATATTGAATTTTGGGACCGTGTGTTGGTTATTGCAGCTGCTGTATATCCATATAGCAATACAGTGCACATATTGCAATATTGTCAGATCTGTTACATGTAATGCTTTGATTTTACATACAGATGTTCCCAGGTGGATCTCCGTCCGCTTTGTGAAGGAAATGATGATAAGGATGTAGTACTTTTTCCATTATATATGAATATTTATCTTATTTTATTTTCATTTTAGTATTGTTGAAAAAAAAGTCAATTTTTGTTTGTCTTATGAACTACTTGGCCAGTTAGAAATGTACCTTGATATTGCAAACAAGGTCATCTGGGGTCAGGTACTTTCGATTTTGACCAGCAGTTGGCACTGTAATTTTTTTTCTGTTTTTTTAAATGAATTTTTATGTAGAGGCTAGTTTCAGCATCCTGTCTAGAAGGGTTGAACAGAATTACAGGAAATTCTATCAGAATATAGTCGGACCAAAAGTAATACATGTCGATGAAAATAATGGGATTTACACAAAGATTTGACAAAATTATGAGATATAAACTTTGGGAGCGTCTGCCGTAAGTGCCAATAGTGACACAGCAGTAGCAGAGTGTATGTATTGCAGCATTTTGAAAACTGTTGCACGGAATACCTTGCTTTTACACATATATGTAGATATTGCCCGGATGGACCTTCCCTGAAAATGTGAAGGTATGATGCATTAATTAGGTATTTTCTGACTGTTTAGGATGCCCACCTTCCGAATAGCCTAGATTGCAGCAGAACTCTACAAAAAATTGCAACAATGATATAACTTAAACAATAACAATATATTAACAATAAAAAATCAGTACAAAGTAGGTAAATGAAAGTATACAATTAACTAGATGTTCCAATAGTAAAATAGTGTGTAGGTAAATCCTAATCCATGGTGAGAGATTATCCACAGGCACTGTCCCACAGCTTCAATGACTATGGCAGATACCAAATAGTCTGGTACAAATCTCACAGAGGTACGGTTTGGTTCCATTGTGGTACTCAAAGATGTGGTGCTGATCCAAACTCCACAGAGGTGCTGTTTGGTTCCAATTTGGTACAATTACCACCATATATACCATTGAACAAAAATAGGAAAAGTACCTATGGGGTTTCTTTTGGCATAGCTAATTTTGACTTTGAATGACCGTGAATGGTTAAACTGACACGATGGCTTATATCCTGGTGATACTAAACTTTTGGTCACCTATTGGTGAGCACTAATATAACACATGAAATAGAGCAGTGAAGTGTGCACCCGCAGAAGAAGCAGATTCCAGTCAGCAGAGTACAGGATCTTTATGATCCTCTTGTTTTTAGTTTTTTTAACCACAAACTGGATTATGTTCAAACTTGCCACATATAGAGTTGGCCGAATGTCAAGCAAAGCTGTTTACATATTGTGTGTAAATAGCATTGTTTACAAACTTTTGAAGTCCGGTTATAATTGGTAAAAGTCAATGTTAGCACGTCTATAAAGGGTACTGGTGTACAGTACTGTATATTCAGGTACCTGTATGTACATGTAGTTTTTTTTTTTTTCGAAAACACTGGACTAGGTCCACTTCAAACTTCGTAGCTAGGGATGTAGCACAGATGGGTCCTTCTTATCTCTTTGACAGGTCATCTTCCACTGATTTTTCCCCTTGGCCCATAAGGAAGGAGGGGTATTGTCGTCACCTACGGTAGAGAAAGACATAACATCAACTTAACAAGAAAGGAGATTAAAAGAGGACTCAACAGTTTCATAAAGAAACATAGTAATAAGAAAGGAATCTCTAACAAGGCATTGGGTGAATGGAAAGTTAAAGTAATAGAGAAAGTGGATGAAAGAATTAAATACCTGAGAAAAGGACCTCTTTAAAAGTGGAGACAGATTAAACAAGTGCTGCAGGATTAAAATTGTAGTCAGGAATTACAAGACTTACATGACAAGTTTGTCATCACACCTGTTGACAAAGCTAGCAATAATGTTGCACTTACTTGTAAACCATACTACATTAATACAATACTGAGTGAATTAAATAATGAAAGTTATCAACAGGCAGGAACCTCTGATACTGTTATCAAGGACGAAGTGGATAAAACCAGGAGTTGAAATGCATTGTCTCAAATGAGGACAAGAAATTACCAATCATATATGCAATTGTCAAAATGCCTAAAAACCCTGTTAAATTCAGATTCATCATTGCAGCAAAAAATGTGTTTCGAAACAAGTTGCCAAACAGCTGAGTAAAGTCATCAAACTTGTCAAAAATTCACATACTAACGACTGCAAAAAAAGTGAAAATGTACAGGTCAGTGAATAGAAGGCGGATTACAGATAGCACAAGTGATATTCTACTAGACATTGACAAAATCAACAATAAGAATGGTGCAAAATCAATTCATACTTTTGATTTCTCAACATTGTATACAACGGTCAACTTGACAGACTTAAATAACGTGTTAATTTCAATGTGGGATAAAGCGTTCAAAGGTGGTACATGTCTGTATATGAAAATATCTAGTGCTGAGGCTAAATTTAATAAAGGCAAAAACAAAGGAATATCTTACACGAAGCAAGAGTGTGCTCAAATGATAGAAAACATTATCAACAAAGCATGCTTTTGCTTTGGAACCAGAGTCTATCAAGAAATAATAGGCACACCAATAGGAACAGATCTAGCCCCATATATTGCTAACTTTTATTTACATTTTTATGAATCAAAATGGATGGAGGAATTGGCAAAAACAAACTTTACAGCTGTCAGAAGATCATATTCTCACACAAGAAGATTTATAAATGACCTGTATGCTTTACACAATGGCGGTGAAATAAAGGGGAACTGGAAAAATATATATCCCAAAGAACTAATATTAGATCTGGAAAATGAAAGTGACACAAAAGCTACTTTCCTTGATATGTATATAGAAATAAAGAACAACAGTATGTAACAAAAATATTTAACAAGAGAGACCAGTTCAAATTTGATATGATCTCCTATCCTGACCTGACAGGAAACATTCCAGAGAAACAAGCATATGGAGTTTGTATCGGACAAGTCATACGTATTGCTAGAAACACCACTCTTTTTAGCGATTTTGTCAAAAAGCTTAGCACTTTGCTGCATAAATTACAACACAAAGGTTACAAAAAACAACAACTACACAAAACTGTGTTGAAATGTTTCCATAGATATGACAAAATACCTAATAATCAATAACTCAAGAACATAAGTCAAACTATGTCAAGATGGAGCTTGAAATGACAAAGTGTAATTCTCAAAGTGTTTAGAGTGATAAGAGCAAAGTACTTGGGGGTATTCTCTAGTCCTTCTTCAGTCGTAAAACCATGATCATACTCACTTTTTGCAGGATTTTTAGCTCTGGTGACTTGTCAGTCAGCAGAGCTTATAGAATCCGTTTGCGTCCGTCGTCCGTCTGTCTGTCTGTCCGTCTGTCGCTAGACTTTTTATATTTTCGACTTCTCCTCAAAAACCGCTGCATAGAATGTTTTGATTTGGCACATGGATGATCCCTAGGTAGACTTCTACCAAGTTTGCGAAGGACATGGTGATGCAATAATTTTTCTATTTTTTATGAATTTTTTAATTTATTTTTTTAAAAAAATTAAAATTTCATCTTAAGAACTACGAGGCCAATTGCTTTGATATTGCTCATAGGGTCATCTGGGATCAATTAGTTCTTATTTTGGCCACCAGGTGCCGCTGTGATTTTTCCTATTTTTTTATGAATTATTGCCTGTTAAGGCTATTTTCGACTTCTTCTCCAGAACGGCTGAACAGAATTGCTTAAAATTTTATCAGAATATAGTTGGACATTAGACAATGAAAATTTGCGAAAATAATATGGATATGTTAATTTTAGGCAAAGTTATGGGATATCAAACTTCGCAACTGTAAGGAAGTGCTGCAGCTGTATATATATATATATATATATATATATATATATATATATATATATATATATATGGCAATACAGTGCATATATTACACTCTTGTATTTACCCTTTTGACTTCTTCAAAAAAACCGCTGTTTGGAATGTTTTGATTTTGCACATGGATGTTGCCCAGTTGAATCTCTACCAAGTTTGCGAAGGAGATAATGATGCAATAATTTTTCTATTTTAAATGATTTTTTGATTCATTTAAAAAAAAAATCTTCATTTCAAGAACTACCAGGCCAATTGCTTTTATATTGCACGTAGGGTCACCTGGGGTCAACTAGTTCTCATTTTGGCCACCAGGTGGCGCTGCGATTTTTCCCTATTTTTTTTAATGAATTTTTGCGTGTGAAGGCTATTTTCGACTTCTTTTTCAGAACAGCATGATAGAATTGCTTAAAATTTTATAAAAATATAGTTGGACATTAGACAATGAAAGTTGCAAAAAGAATGTAGATATGTTAATTTTTGACAAAGTTATGCGATATCAGACTTTGTGACTGTAAGTGAGTGCTGCCACTGTACATCGGCAGCCATTGAAACAGCAAGGTATGTCAATTGATAATACATGTACAACCATGGACAAGTCAGTAGTGCATAGTGTATGGTACGTACAACAAGACAGAGCAAGTAAACATAGAATAATTTATAATGTTACTATTCAAGAACAATTAGTAATGCATCTGGACTTCATGGTCTTGTATGTTACTATTCAAGAACATTTAGTGATACACCTACACGTTCATAGTCTTTTTATTGAATACTATGTTATTAAACATTGATACCAAAGTGCCTGTGGAGTTTGGTAAGATATTAACAATTTTGACCTTAGGATCAAATCTGCATTTTGACTTGTATCTTCATTGTTAATGGAAGATCCTACGCCCATGATCACTAGAAAGATCGAGAAAAAACTCCTATGCGATATCTATTGGTAGTGTTGATTTTAAACTTAGGCACCTTCAAAATTTATTTTAAGGACAGACTTTGCTACCACTCTAGTAGTAGTAGTAGAATTTATTGACTTTAAAGGTCCAAAGCATACATAAGGCAAATAATACACATTATATATATAGTCTATAAACAATAACGATTAATAATAGCAATTTAAGTAAGTTTTAACAAAATCTCATGGATCACCCTGAAGTCTCTTACTTGCTGCACCTGAATAACACACCGAGGGTATACCATAGAAGTGTGTCCATGAGTGTCCCTTATATTTTGTACCAGAGGGCACCACTGAAGGGCGTGTGCCTCGTCTTGCACCTGTCCACACGGGCATAATCTTTGATCCCGAGGTAAGCGGGACCACCTTCCAGTTTCTATCTTCAGTCTATGCGCCGACAGACGAAGGCGCGAGAATGACACTCGCATGTATTCCGGTATATGCGCTTCAATCTCTTTACCATACACTTCATGTACTTCTAAAGATGGGTTCATTTCTTTGTACACCATGTACTTTGACCGCTCAGACTGTCTAACTCGGTCTTTTACCTTTGAGACACCGTTTAATAAAACGTCATCCAACCCCAACAATGAATTAATGTATGATCCAGTACTGCTTATCTCTGATCTGGTTAGTCTGATGGCAAACATAAGAGGGTCGTCCTGCATATTTTTCCTCTCATTAATTATTTTCTGGAAGAACATCTTCTGTCTGTACTTGACAAGGTCAGTCAACATGGGATATCCCAATTCTACAAGGCACAGATCATTCGTCGTGGATGCACGAACCCCTAATAAAGCCTTTAAGGCACTCATATATATACACTCCATCTTCTTCAACCCCACGTTAAGCCAACTTTCGCATGCGTACAAAATTGCAGCTATAAAAGCGGCATCTAAGACCTTCTTCTTTACCGTGAACGGCATGTCCGTATTTCTACTGAAAAATGATATAAGCTTCAATAGATGCTTTCTTACAGCTTTAGCATGATCTGACACTGCCGTAACTGTACTTCCGTCGCAAGTGAATATACTGCCCAAATACACGTATTTATCACAGTGTTCTACCCGGAGAATATCTGTACCCGTACCTATAGAGAAGGGAAGACGATCCTGCTGGGTACCATTAATGGCCATAAACTTCGTTTTACATTCATTGATCACCATGCTACTGGAAGTACAAAAGTCTTTCAAAATTTTCAGCTTTTCAGCACATTTTTCCCTAGAACTGGCAAGGATCACAGTGTCGTCCATTAACATCATTATGTGCAACCACTTCAAAAAACTGTCAAATGCACACTTTTCTTTCACACTTCTAATTAAGTCGTTCACAACAACTGTAAATAAAAAACATGAAGTTGGAGATCCTTGTCTGACACCTATAACTGCCGAGATAACGGCTAGCCCCAGAATACTCTTCGACACCTTATACATGGACACTATTGCCAGTAGCATTACAACACCACATCCTAATCGCTGAAGTACCTTTATTAAAGCAAGTCTAGGCACCCTGTCGTAGGCCTTCGAAAAGTCTACGAAAACTACAAATAACTTTGACTTTTTCTTGAAACAATAGTTCATTAATAGTCGTAAGGTAACTATGAATTCTACGCATCCTCGATTAGACACTCCGCCCGCTTGTTCTCTGTCCGGTCTGAACCATTTCAATAGTCTATTACCTAATACATAGTCATATATCTTCGCAAGACTATTTATCACGCTGATTCCCCTGTAATTTCCGCAATGCCCTTTATCACCCTTTTTAAACAGCATGACAAGTTTTGCATATGTCCATGCGGCTGGATAACTGGTGATAAAAATTGTATTTAGTAACTGCGTGAGAAAAAGTAACCATTGTACTGGCAATAACTTAAACAATCCTGGGCTTATGCCATCAGGTCCACATCCTTTGTCTGGTTTTAGCTGTTTTTCAATTATATCGGCGACCTCTGATGGGTCGATCGGATCGTCCAATACTGGTATAGTGATACCAGACGTATCAAATTGCTCTGCCCTAAGATCCTCCACATCTGATGGATTGAGTAATTCCTCCAGGTGTCTCTTGAATTCCTCGTCAGAGTGCGCTTCTGATACATTCTCCTTATAGACGCCCTTCCAATTTATAGATTTCCACAGCAACTTGCTGTCTTTTATGTCTAATATTCTCTGCCACCTACTTTTAGACTCGTCAAAATGCAGCATATTAACATTGCCGTCATTTCGGCTATGTGACGCACATGAATAGAGTATTTCTGATAATCCATGGGCTGCTGCGTCCCCATTTTCTCCCTGTATTGCTGGGATATCAAACTCACTCAAACTTTGTAAAAATGCACCGGGTAGTATGTCACTTGACTTTACAGCACGCTTACACTTAGGTCTGGCTTTCACATGGAGCACAGCATGATCGCCAAGTTGTCGGGAACGTTCAATTAAGTTACATGGATTAACTACCACAAGCTTCGAGAAATCAAATGAAACTGACATTGGTGCATGGTCCGAAGGCATAGATAAATCCTGGTCAACATGGAAAGCACAGACATTGTTCACTAGTGGTTCAGATGCCACACAAACATCCAGCTCTGATATCCATTCCGTCTTCTTGCGGAATGTTAGGTTACTTTCCAGTGAGATACTCCTGTATGTAAGTTGTTCACAAGAATTAAATTACAATCCTCACACAATTGTAATAATTTCTCACCACTGGAGTTTGGCTGTGCTATTGGATCTCTAATATCTCTGTATGTACATGTACCATTATCTTGCACCAGCCTCGTTGCTGCTTTGCCACATCTTGCGTTCAGGTCGCCCACAATAATACACTTCTCGTTGTCTTCCATGCATTTTCCCTGGATGGCTGCCCAGCCATTGTCTGTGGTAATATATACATACATGTATATAGCTGTACAAATCTAGACTGCAGTCCATGTGTTCTAATACTGTAAAACCAGATCCCAGTCAGCAGAGCACAGGATCATCATGATCCTCTTGTTTTCTTTTCAATTTTCATCCAGTATAATGGAAAAGCTGGCTTCCAGCTAATACCTTTGCACACTTTACCTCATAACACCTCTAGTCAACCTTATGGTGCTAAAAATTGTATTACTATTGACCTCTTTATACCAGTGTCGGTATGGTGGAAAAGTGTATGAAGCTTTTAAGGTTCAAAGCAGACGTCCGTCCATGTCTTGTTAATGCCATATTTCAAAAACTACTCACTTTACAGAGACCAAATTGTTATCACAGAAAGCCATTGAGTTGCTTCATGTGCCTATCGAAAAGTAGATCATTGGGTCCATTATTTAGGTCATTGTACCACATTGAAAAAAAAATGATGTTAACAGAATATCTAAAAAAAATATAGTATTGAAGCTTCATCAATTATTTATGACACTTGGTTCTAAAGATTCCTCAGAAGCCTATCGAAAACAAGGTCACTGGGTCACATATAGGTCACAGTGCTGCATCGAAGAAAAATGCCCATACCATGATATCCTCAAATATTAAAT
>OZ026615.1:1094030-1220859 GCA_964020975.1 Hermodice carunculata | reverse complement strand
GTTTCAAAGAATTGGATAATAAAAATGACCATAATAGGATCATATAACATAAGGCCTTTAGCGCTACAATTTACAGACTTTCTTAATATGCAAAGTGTGTCATATTTAATGTTCACAATTTTCCACAAGTTGCGTTCAACCCTATTTCCACGAACAAAATTTGCCCAGTGGTAATTTCTATAGACCTATGTGATTTTAACCCTACCTAACACATATGTATCCTCTACAGACAGTTGTTTGTTCAAGTTTATTACAATGTCGGGAGGTCCCCAGTATGTTGGTACAGGAAATAAATGCTCCAGTATGCCACAGTCTTAATTTCAGTCAAAGAATAATGAGAAGTTGCAGAAAAGATAAAATGAAAAAAAAAAAAAGAAAACACAGTAAAATATCCTTAGTTTTTCCGTGAAGGAGCCCAGGGTACAGAAATATACGCCAGTGGATGACATCTGTATCTCCTGAGGCCAAAGGAGATACACGTCATCCACCGGTTTGCCTGCTTAACAGACTATTGTTCCATGTGTCTGACTGTGCTCTGAGCGCCCACACAGTAACAATAGCGTAACTTTGTCTTAACAGGCAATCCACCTTTGTATATTTCTGTAAACTCACTGCGGCTCTCCTTCATGGAGTAACGGTTTTATCTTGTATTATTAAGGAAAACACAAAATTATTTCCTCCCTTGATAACCATGGAAACCTGCGGCTTGCAGATGCCATGGTCATCTGCAAAGTGTAGAGCGGGTAGTCACAGTTCCAGAGTGAGGTTATCCAAAGATACAGAGTCAAGCTCAGGATACTATTAGTTACACACTGGTAGACTGGGTAATACAGCCAGCATCTCCCACGAAGGGAACTCAGGTATTACCCGAGGCGCCAGCCTACCAGTGTGTTAAGAATTTATCCCATTTTTATGTAGTTTTCTAACTTACTAGGGATCTTTCCAATCATAATGTGGGACCATTAGGCCTCCGGTTCTGTCATTTTGTCGTCTGCGTTCCCCTGTCAGAGCCGTTTTCACTTTAGCCGCTAGGTGTCACATGGTATTACTACAATAATACCAACCCCACGTGGGCAATACCATAATTTCAATTAGGTGCGGCAGGCATTTCATGGCTAATAAACAATCAGAAGCCTAGAAACTACATAAAAATGGGACAAAGACTGGTACACCGGGTGCATGCGGGATGTTTTAACTATAATGACTATGCTTGTTAGTTACTAAAATGAGATAAAGACCTAGATATATTTAAGATTGATATACATGTATATATATAGGCACATGTAGGTGTATAGGCTACTTTAAACAACTAAGTGATCAATGCAGTAGTGCACCACCGGGAGTGCACCTACTCTAAGGGTGACAGCCTATAAATATTTACAGGTGAAAAGTCTGTTTTTCCGGTTGTTTTCCCCTTCAGAAACTTCCAATAGTACAAAGCTGAAGAAAAGAATAAAAATATGGAGTGGGTTGGCGAAAAAAAGGCAGAGGTTGAAGAATGACGAAACACTAGTCAAAGTAGGTCTCGGAGAAACAAACAAATGGACTTTTCAGCAAACTTGATGGTTTCAGTCCCCTACTAATAGTATAAGTGCCTCTTCACCGGGGTTTCAAGGCAAACCCAGGGCAGAGTTGCAGACTTTGATGTGCTGCCTGCTGTGTGTATATGCTTATTAATCAGATAAGACTGACTACTCCCAGCAGGATGCTGGCTGGAGGCCTTGTTCTTGTCACCAAGAGAAAGTAGTTTTCTTACTTCTCAGGGTTGTGGAGACATCTGTCAGCATATCAAATTATTTTCATGAATACTGACTGCTACTGAACAGGATTAAGAATTAAGTCCTCAGGCATGTGATTGCTATTTCAAGACAGGATCTGCTTTTGTGCAAAATGACTGAAAATTGTCTCTATAACAAGGAAATATAGTGCTTTTGGGGCAAAATAGGAGGGTCTTAGAAAGTGATTGGGAAGCATTTCAGACTTTTGGAGGGTAAATCACATCTCTGGGTCCTGTGGGAATAACCGCCACACCTCAAGATGACGCCCTTTCTAGTTTTTACAGTTTCTAGCATGTTGTTTATAGCATGGATTTAGAACCTGTTATAGTGTAGCCTATATTTATAACAGAAACTGTTTTGACAAAGAAATCTCATGTTGATGTTTTGACAGTCAAAGAAAACTCATGTTCATCAACAGAAGCTTTTCCCCGATGGCGAGTGGGCTGCTGCCTGAGCACTGCAGTAATCACTGAATGTGAATGCAATGGTGAGTGCATGTGTACATACGTAAGAATTATGAGACTCCACAATACAGACACAAACTAGAATTTGCGGAACTTCAAATATTTCGATAAACAAGCACATTTAAGACCCAAAATTTTGCTGATTTATAAATTATACTTAAAGGAATATACTGTTATGTAAACTATACCTACAGTTCAGGACAGTATGGCTGATATTGATTGTCCCCAGTTGGGGTCAGCATGTATAGGCTCCGGGGTCAACACCCGTGTCCATGTTTTAGAATGTACCGTCATGACCATTCAGCAAGCTGGGGATTGATGGTGCGACAGGACACTCAGTCAAAGTTACATTACAGACAGGCCACTATTGACTGAAATTCTGCATGTCGCATGGTGCCCCTTTTGTCCATTTTTTATTTTTAGTCACAATTCTTTTTTCCATTAGGCCTATTCTCCTTCGCATGGTGTCCCTTTCGTCCATTTTATATTTTTAGTCACAATTCTTCTTTACATTAGATTAGGCCTTTTCTCCTTTGCATGGTGTCCCTTTCACCCATTTTTTATTTTTAGTCACAAGTCTTTTTTTCCATTAGACCTTTCATCCTTTTTGATTTTTTTTGCATGCCAAACAGTCAAAATCAAAATTATGTGTGAGATTGGTTAGTTTCTGATAACGTCCTCAAGGGTCTCTGATATGGTACAAAGTTCTAAGCTGTTACACTTGGCATGCTAAAGGGTTCAAAACATCAAATTTTACAAATTGCCTGCAAAAATCGATGAAGTTTTTAATTCCATGTGTTTCAGAATTTTGTGAACAAAATTGAGGTAGTTTTTGTGATTTTGTGTTTGAAATTGAGAAACTTAACGATTCTGTTGATAGTACTGTATTATCTTAAGACTTAAGTGAACAAAACTGTTATACTTCTACAATTGTGTGGACAAAATCAAGTAAGCTATGGATTTTGTGAAATGTTCTTCCCAACTTCGTGCACAAAATTGGATAATATATGGATTACGTGACGTGTCCTTTTGATTTTGTGCACAACATTTGATCAAAAAAATGGCTTTTGCAGGATGCCATGTGTACATCATCATCAGGGACAGTCCCTGAAATAAGCTCAAATTTTGACCACATTACAGTGTTTGTCTCGCACTGAAACTGAGTATTTTCTTATGTACTCTTTGTTAAATGTATTCTGTCCCTGTCTCCCTTAAATGTCCCTGAAATGGCATTTTGAATGCTGGCATCTATGAAGTTGTGATGCCTCTACTCTTAGCTGCCGTCACGTCAGCAAAAACCAATGATTCTTGAAGCATTGACTACCTTCAGCAACCTGCACTCACTCTATGTCCATTGCACAAAACTTTCTGCAGTTAATTACCATCTGAGATTTGCCAGCAACGTAACCCCAAATAAGCCTGTTTTCTACATTCTAAATTAATTTTTTTTTTATAAATTAACTGATCTGTCTTATTACTAGAATTACTAGTTTATGAGTACAACCAACATTGACGCATTAGGGAGTGTAGCTTTCCAGGTCGTCATTATTAGTTTAATAGCATGATGTAGGAGTCTGTGCTGGTATCCTTACATGTACAAACACACCCGGCTTTCAATTTAATCCATTTACTGCAATACTGGGCACAACTCAGGCTGACCCACTCGTTGCATTGACTGACCTGCTCAGATCCAGCATCATCATAGCCACGAACTTGATTTTGTTTCCCTACCCACCCATCCCGACAGTTAAACCTGTATCATAGTGGAGATAGGAAAGGTCAGAATTACCGGAAACTCTTAGGTGTGTATTCGCCCCGATACACAAGTGAATACACAAACATTCGGAGGGCTAGAGCTGTGTATTCCCTGCAGTTTGTACATTAAAGCAACCTTAAATAAACTATAGTGTAGTCCCTTTTGTAGCTGTGGTAATATGATTTTTGTGAGGTATTTGGTTATGCATCCAGATTTACTGTCTGAAGTTTGGTGTTTCTATATGCAGTAGTTTTCAATTTATTAAGTTGCAAATTACAATGTAAAGCAACGGGAATACACAGCCCTAGCCCTTCATTCACTGAAGTGCCCTCTTTTAGGCAGTTTTTGAACCTTCTGTTCTTGCTTCTGCCTATTGTAATCATGGCATCCTGCTATCTGTTAAGCAAAAGAAGATATATTTGCAACCAAGCTAGTCAACATCGGTGATGGCTTTTTGATATGCATGCAGCCTCCTGTACTTCCCATTGGGTCCTATCTGATCAAGATAATCGGCCTTTTGGTCAACACAGTGGGTGTCAATTAACCACAACACCGGAAGCTGGCCAGGTGGAAATGATTTTCACACCATCATATTTGATGGTTATTATTGCCTCAATAGGATTGGATCATGAATTATAAATAAAACACAGTCAGAAATTCCTAGATCTATGCCCTCCCTCCACCTCATGCTAGCCATGTGCCTAAATTGCTCTGCAGGCATGGTTATATTGCACCTGTTCATTTCAAAGTTGTGAGTCCTCAAGTGGCTTCTAAACATATAAAGCTTATGTATATTTAGTGTATAAAATGTCTACCAAATGGCACTTCATTCCACATGTAATCATGTGTAAGTCCTGTGATGGACATTGTTGGATGCGCCAAGACAACAATGAGTGAGTCCTTAACTTTATGTCCTCAGTGACCTTGGGAGAGAATATCAAGGTCAAAAATAAGTCAAGGTCACTAATATTATATCAAATTCTTGCTTTGGACATTGTCTATATATCCTATAAATTTGGCAAGTCCAATCCAATTACATGGTTTATATATCCTATAATTTTGGCAAGTCTCATCCTATTACTTTTCCAAATACAGAATTTTATATCTTAAAACACATTTTGGCAAATAATTTCCATCAATTATAGGTGGCGCCACTAGTATCATTGGGAACTTATACTCTGACCTCCCCCAAAATCCCACCAAATTTGGTGAAGATCTGCCAACAAATAAAAATGCTATCTAGAGTGTTCACAACATTTTCATATTTTGACCCCTATATTGAATAATATTGTAGGTCGCACCACCAATATCAAAGTGAATCTAGATTTTTATACACCCTATAAGTCCTGAAAGTTATATTCGGCTAACTTGAAAACTGTGGTCAATATTGTGGTCACAAGATTTCCACATTTGGACCTGTATACTACATAACACTACAGGTGGCACTACCAACATTGATCACAACAAAGATTTTTATACACTTTATAACTCCTAAATGTTTTATGTGCATATGTCAAAAAATGTGGGGTGCAGAACATTCAGGAGAAGACCCCTACATTCAAACTGGATATTTGACCTTGACCTTCAACTCGGATTAAAAAATATGCGCCCCATTTCCAGCTTTCCATATATAGTCTGGCTATTCAAATTGGGTTATACCTTTTTGAGTTATTGATGAAAAACAATAAACTTGGACAAGCATCAAACTCCATAATTACTGGGATACAGTGACCCAAAAAGTAGGTCACCACGTACAGTTTTATATTATGTAATCAAGTGCAATTTTGATCTGGAGACTCAATTCTCCCTGCATCCAAGCTACACCCCACCATTATAATTACAAAATCACCTTTTCAACTTTACAGGCATGGTGATCTCACAAGAATAGGTCAAGATCACTGATATTACACAACTTTTTACCTTTGACCAGGGTCTATATATCACATAAATTTGGCAAGTCCAACCCACTTACTTTTCCAAATATGGAATTTTACATCTTGAAACACATTTTGGCTTATAATTTCCTTCAAAGTATAGGTTGCATCAATAGTATCATTAGCAACCTAGACTTTGACCTCCCCTACAATCCCACCACATTTGATCAAGATCCGCCAAAAATTAGAGATGCTACGGTGTTTACAAGCTTTTCACATTTTGACCCTGAAATTACATGACAATGTCGATGGAGCCACCAATATCAAAAGGGGCTTAGATTTTCATACATCCTATAAGTCCTGAAAGTTATATTGGGCTAACTTGAAAACTGTGGATGGTATCATGTTAATGAGCAAAAGTTTACAGATGGTGGACAGACATGAGCAGTCGCATAACCTCTACGACCTTTGGTCAGCAGAGCTAAAAAACTGCAGTGCCAGCTGGTGAACAAATTTAGAACTAAGAGTCCTTGGGGGTGTTCCTCTGTGATATTAAAGATACTAGGAGTGTGGTTTCTGACAAGAGGATTTTTAAGATTTGCTCCCCGATAAGAACAAAAAAATTCGTAAAAATTACTGGACCACGACAATTTGCACAAATTTGGCAGAGACCCACCCAAGGTACATTCCTGGCCTCCTGCCAAGTTTAAAGTCAATCTGGCTGACGGTTTTGGAAGAGATGTTGAAAAAAGGTGAATAGTGGACGGAGGGACGACTCAGCTTCCTAAAAAGCTCAGCCTGACTAGCAGGTCAGCTGAGCTAAAAATTCATAAAGAATTGGAAAACTATTGCATCATCACCTCATTTGCAAACTTGGTACAGCTCCACCTGGGGAACATCCATGTGCAAAATAAAACATTCCATGCAGCGATTTTTCAAGTGGAAGTTGGAAATGTAAAAAGCCTATAGCAATGGACACCGGACGCAAATGGATTTTAAAAGCTCAGCAGAGCTAAAAATTCATCAAAAATGCCAAAACCATATAATCATGACACTGACAGATATCCACTCAAGGTAGAGAGCCCCCACCCACCCACACACACATTTGATGAGGATCCAGACAACAGCTTTGGAGAAGTGGAAATTATAAATGACGATGATGGCCATTTAATGGATGACAGACCATCCTATCAGCTAATTTATAAGCTGGCTGACAAGTCAGCTGAGCTGAAAATAAAAGCTCCCCAGAACCAAAAATAACCACATTGGAAATATAGACAACCCATCAAGCATTTCTCCTTGGTGGAACACTATAGAAGTCTATGCTTGGGGTGACTGTGTAATTACACAAGTTTCCAGGGTAACCACACATCCTAGCCTATACTCGACATCCATGACGAAGGACTTCACCTTCATCATGTGACTGGTCTCTCTCTCTGTGAGCTAGCAAGGTCACAATTCCTGTTAAGGGCTGCTTCTGCGGTCTGATATTTATCCCTTGCAGGAAAATTGACTCTTATGTACCAAAAGTCAAATTCAGCCTCATTATACATACATGTACAGTGGTGTATGTATTATACATGTACAACCAGCAACAAGAGTGCCACATTCGTCCCTCATATGGTTCTAAGCAAAAAAAAAGCACATTCCAATCTTTCCCTCCTCCATAGTCAATCCAGTCATCTAATCCATTACCTTAATTAATCACTTTTTAAAATTAATTTAATCAAATTACATTTGATGCATAAAAGTACTTTAAGTCATTTGGTTTGAAAACTAGAACCCTGATCACGGCTTTGCCTGCATATAAGGATACCCTCTGGAATCTTGCTCTGAATATAATTTAAGCCCATTTTAATTCTTAGCTGCTGCTGAAAAGCAACCAGCATTTTGAGAGCTGGAAATGTATGTAGTGTCAGAAGAATATAGTTTCAGCCGAGATTGTCACATGGATGCCACAGATACCATCACGTCTTTACGATGAGTCATCTAGGAATCAAGATTTAGTTGGGTCATTTGTGGTAGGTTCTTTGCCATTCACTACCCGCTATGAATTAAAGTAAATCCACTGTCTCTTTGAATTGAACATGGACTGGCCAATCAAAAATAAAAAAGGACAGTAAAGGCCCAATTACACAGGGGAGCGGTAACGGAAAACCGCGCGTTAAAACAATTAAGATACGTGGTTTTCCTTAGATATATACTGAACCAAACAAATAACGCAACTTTTTCATTTGGGTTTATTTTCACATTGGAACTGTATTTAAAGTTCAGAAATATACGCACCGTTGTTAAATCAGTCTAAAATAATGCACCAAGTAGTGTGACCTCAAAGTCGAGTACCCTGACCTTGCCATGGGGTCATTGTCATGAATCAAGTGTGACTACAGCAGGCTATTTTACGCAAGTCTCTGACACCTGAAATTAAGGTTGCCAAGTCTTTGATTCTGGGACAGGAAAAGGCCACCTTGAAATCAGCCCAAGCGTAACTGTGTGCGAGGATATGAGGCTTTCAAAGTTTGGTGGTTGTGCTGAATCAAGGACAACTGCATGATTCAGTCTAACCCATAGGACTAAAACATTCGCACCTTTACTGGTTGGGTGTAGCCCCTCACAGACAATAAAAGGGCAGCATGGGATTCATTTGGCACAGTATTCCAAGAACTATGGGTTGATTATCAACAGTAGATCGAGAGAGAGGAATTAGCATGCTACAGGCTGCATGGTTTATCTGCAGCAGAGGTGGCAAGAAGACTGCAAGTGCACAAATCCACTATATCTAGACTTGCTACAAGATTCCAGGAGACTGGGGCCACAGCTGATAGACAGCGTCCTGGGAGACCAAGAGAAACCATACCTGCACAAGACAGACACATCAGGGTGTCACATCTGCGGAACAGAACTCGACCAGCCACTAGAACTGCACAACAGACACCTGGCAGAACCAATACAGAATATCTGCCCAGACAGTCCGTAATAGACTACAAGAACACCATCTACATGCCAGGCGTCCTTACAGGGGTCAAATTTTGACACAGGCAAGAAGGCAAGCCCGACGACAATGGGCTACTGCCCATACTCGCTGGACCCATCAACAGTGGAGGGATGTGCTATTCACCGATGAATCCCGCTTCACCCTGTATCATGCAGATGGTAGGACACACGTTTGGCGACGAAGGGGAGAACGCTACTCAGATGCCTGTGTGCTGAAAACAGATCGATTTGGAGGTGCATCAGTGATGGTGTGGGGTGGAATTTCATTCACAGCCAAAACCCAGCTAATCTTCATTGAAGGCAATCTTAACGCTGCCCGTTACAGGGATGACATCCTTCAGCCTGTTGCTGTCCCTTTCATTAGACACCACCAACTCCACTTGCTTCAACAGGACAATGCTTGGCCCCATGCAACTAGACTGACGATGGATTTTCTGCAAGGAGAAGGAATTAACGTTTTGCCATGGCCAGCCTTCTCACCTGATATCAATCCCATTGAGCATCTTTGGGACTACCTTGACCAGCATGTTCGGAGACAGGATCCAGCACCCGTCAACCGCCAGCAGCTTCGCCAGGCTCTTCAAGAAGAGTGGGATCGTGTGCCCCGGCAGATGGTGCAGAGGCTAGTGTCATCCATGCGCCGACGTTGCATAGCAGTTACAGATGCTGATGGTGGTCACACACAGTATTAGTGGACATGCCAATTTGTGAACTTTACAAATCAATGTTGCCCTGTTTATTGCCAGCTGGTCATGCCCTCGTTGACAGTTTCAAGCTTTTGTTTTTCACATGTTATGCCAAAACGACTGCAGTATGGATCTAATTGTGATATGAAAGTAACAATAAATATTTAAGTTAAAAAGTTTAAGGGTTGCGTTATTTGTTTGGTTCAGTATAATTACACTGACACTGGAATGGTAAAGCGATACAGCACTAAACCGCTCAAAATAGAAATCCAATCGATTTTTACTGGGTATCGCGCGGGAACCTGAAGATTTCAGCCAATAGGAAACGTTTTTTTTTTTTGGTAGGTATCATCTCCATGTGTCGAGAGAGAAATCTGTGCTACCAACATGGTCATCATGGAAAACATGATTTTGAAAGTGCAAAAATATCGTCAATTACACGACCCAATGGTTAAAAGGTATAAAGATGCCCAAAAGAAGCAGGATGTGTGGAAACTCGTTGTTTCAAAGGTGGACATGTCAGGTAATTATTGCGGTGTGCATAAAAGTCCCAAATACATGTGTAGTGTAGTGAAGATGTGGTCCATATAGATCGGAATTTGGGTCGTGAAATAATCTGAGTTCGATCTAATTTCAGTCAGCACATACAGAAGAGTGACCTATTATTTTGAACATTTAGTTTGTATTGCATTGCTTAAATTAATAGTCAGTCTTTCAGAAGGCTATTCACACACAAACATATTACTGGCCCAATGGGCTATGCAACTTTGAAGGTACAACCTTGTAATTCCGCGCGATGTACTGCTCTCAGTGTAATTTAAAATCCGCCCGGAAATACCGGTATCCACTATCCGCTTTCAGATACCGCTCTTCTGTGCAATTGAGCCTTTACAAGGGCTAACCCCTCCACTTGCTGAGCATCTGGCTAAGTACATTTGATGTCATAGGCCAAATTGATCAAAAAAACAAGACGGAGGTAAAACACCAAATGCCAGAAATTCAGTCAACTCTATCATATATGGTTGAAACATATACTAACTTAGCATGCAGGCAAATAATTCAGATAAAATCTCCCAATATATCATACACTATCCATCCACCACTGAACAAAAATTATAAGGACAATAATTTTGGTTCAATCACCAAAGAACATCTGAATCTTTCTTATTGATGTGAGCATATCAATAAACTGCACACCCCTGGCACGTGGTTGTTGGGCACACCCGACATGTATTTGTTGCTCACTCTGTGACACTGCTGCATATTCCTGATTTTTAACGATTTTTTCAATTATGGTACTTATCAGTAAATGCACCTTTCCTATTGATTACTATCATGTAAGTCAATGGGCATTCTAATGCTAATTCACATTTTCAACTTCTTCGCCCTAAAGGTCAACCAGATTGACTTCAAATTTGGTGGCAATGTACCTTGGGTGGGTCTCTACCAGGTTTGTTCAAATGGTCATGCTCCAGTGAGATTTTTATTGTTTTTTTCTTTTGTTCTTTTTTGGGCAAATCTTAAAAAATTTTCTTTTCCAAAACGGCTCACCCCATTGCTTTGATATCACACAGGAACACTCCCAGGGACTCCTAGTTCTTAATTTGTTCACCAGGTGGCACTGTAAACTTTTTTCTATTTTTTTATGACTTTTTGTGTGTTTTCACTATTTTCAACTTCTTCTCCAGAATCATCACTCACATTAAGCTGAAACTTAGTGGACACATTTCTTGTGAAAGGGTTCAACAAAGTTGTTCACTAGGTGGCACTGCTGTGGATTTATGATTTTTAATGATTTTTTTCAATTCGGGTACTTATTGGTAAATGCACCTTTCCCTATTGATAACTATGTAAGTCAATAGGCATTCTAATGCTATTTCACATTTTTCAACTTCTTCTTCCTAACCATCACCCAGATTGACTTCAAACATGGTGGCAAGGTACACAATAAAAATCCAAAAATCGTTGGGGTATGACCATTTGAACCAAGTTGGTGGATACCTACCTGACGTACATTCCCTACATGCTTGAAGTGAATCTGGCCAATTGTTTAGGAGAAGTGGAAAATGTGAAGTAGCATTGCAATCCCCATTGACATCATAGTAATCAACAAGAAAGCATGCAGTTTGACCTTTCAAGGTCATTCAGGTTTAAAATAAACCATACAAATGAAAGCCCATAGGTACTTTCCAGCAAATGCCTAATACAGTGGTCCCCCTCTTATAAGGCCCCTCTCAAGAGAGGCCACCCCCTCTACAAAGGCCGCCTCTCCATGCAGCAAGTATAGCATTTTCATTATATTTTACCCCTCAAGAAAGGCCACCCCTCTTATAAGGCCACATTTCTAGTGCATTTATGGTGGCCTTATAAGAGGGGGACCACTGTAGTAACCTTGGGCCTACAATGCGCCATTAAGACTGTTTAAGCCAATGTGAAAATTGCTGAGTCAGCAGAAAAATACAAGGATTTGACCTTGCCTTTAGACCTCAAGATTATATATTGTTATATATGAACAATTTCCCAGACCCATAGCTTTTCTGTATTAAATTAGGAGGCAACAGGTCACTTGTTTTGGAGAAGTGGAAAATGTGAATTAGCATTGCAATCATGACTGACTTACCTAGTAATAGGAGACATTCATATTTAACTGCGATCCTGCACACTTCCTATGTTGCCGAGGCAACAGAC
This sequence comes from Hermodice carunculata, assembly GCA_964020975.1. Taxonomy (NCBI): domain Eukaryota; kingdom Metazoa; phylum Annelida; class Polychaeta; order Eunicida; family Amphinomidae; genus Hermodice; species Hermodice carunculata. Next base: position 1,208,619 of record OZ026615.1, on the reverse strand, counting down.
TGATGCTTCCACCATGATCAGGGCAGATATCTATTATACACATATAAACATCCATAAATAACACCTTTTCAACCAAAAGAGAGCACATTTCTAATTATTTTAGGCATCCTTTATGTTTCAAATATATGTTAATACATTTTCTTAAGATTATTGTCTGTTTGTGTTGTTCATTTAGTTGAGAAAGTACTTTTGACCACGCTAAATACATGGATCTGCCCTGATGCAGGTGGCTCAATAGGTGTTAGAGTAGGACCGCATTTAGATATGAATACATCCTATTGACTGGAATGTATGCAGTTTGACCTTTCAAGGTCACTCAGGTTTAAAATAAACCATACAAATTGAAAGCCCATAGGTACTGTCCTATTAACATTTTATAGTAACCTTTGGCCTATGATGCACCATTGAGAAGGTATAAACCAATATGTGAAAACTGCTGAGTCAGCAGAAAAATGCAACAAAGATTTGACCTTGACCTTTGAGCCCAAGGTTATCTATTGTTATATGGGAAAAATTTCCAAGACCCATAGATTAAATGTACCAAATAAGGAGGCATCAGGTCACAAGGGGACAGAAATATCAGGAAAATAAGACACGCTACGGCAGAGACAGCGCATGATGAGCAGTTCATTGTATTTTCCCCTTTTCTGCATTAATTACCTTCAGAGTCAACGGCTATCCTGACCATGCCCCCCCCCAACTCTTGAATTTAAGACTGACTTGACAGCTGTCCTTGCATGGTGTGTTAACTGAGCACTGAATGCAAAAACACCCATGTAATAAGGGAAAGCCAAAGACCTTGTGCATGTTGTTTTGTTAGTCAAAATGAGTGAAAAACATTAAAGCAGACGACATCTGACCCTGGATTTGGCCAGTCAACAGGGTAACGCGTTCAACAGCCATAATAGATGGCCTTCACACAACCTCGTTTAGGAATTGGCAGGAAGTCCATTGCAATTGGAGACTGATATCATTCCTGATGCTGCTCTATTTGCTAAAAATGATGAGGAATTTCTGCTTGGGGCACAGTTTAGCAGGACCAATATCAACACATGTTCCTAAATACTATTAAAGTTAAAGCCTGATAACCTATTTGATGGCTACACGCAGAGGTTAAGGGCAGCCCGCGAACATGGCAGATTGTTGTACAATAACCAAAGTTCCAAGGAGGGAACTTGACGGCATCTACTTCTTTCCTCAAACAAAATGCCAGGAGTATAACGGCTTGTTCTTTAACTATAAAGAACGTTTGCTGGCAGTTGTAAAAATGTTTTACTCCTATGATGGAAATTTACTGGCATAACATTTTTGGTCCAACACATTGGCGGAAATATGAAAGCCTCAAGATATGTTCCTTCTAAAATATCAGCAAAAGGCACTTCATAATCCTGTGAACCCCTACATCCATGCCCCCTGGTGTCAAAACTATCAACTATCCCTCCACTGTTACAGACAGGAAATGACCATGCCTCAACATTATTTTTGAGGTTCACTGAGTGCTAGATCAAAGATCATCTGTTTTGTCTTGACTCAAAGTTGAGTGTACCTTGCACAGGTTTACCACACACATATATGTAATATGTACATGTAGTTAGTCATAAAAACCAAATGTACTGAGTAATAATAATGAAAGCACCTATAACTGGTGAAAGTCACACAACGTAACAAGAGGTCCATGGACCTAATGATCTGGTGGCATCGTGGCTATATTACACCAGTGCATTTCAGAGTTGTGAGTCCTCAAGTGGCTTCAGAACATATAAAACTTGTGTACAATATATGTAACAATTGTCCACCGGATGACAATTTGCTCCGCATGTAATCTTACTTGTGCAACTCCTGTGATGAATAATGTTACATGTACCAAGACAACAATGAGCGAGTCCTTAACTTAATTTATGTCACTCAGTGACCTTGGGACAGAAGATCAAGGATACCAAAATTATGTAATACAAGAGGCCCATGGGCCTGGTGCTGTGCTGACATCGCCATTGAAGTCCAAGCTACACCCTGCCATTACAAAATCACCTCTTTTAACTTTACAGGCATGGTGACCTCACAAAAATAGGCCACGGTCAGATATTGCATAGCTTTCTACCTTTGGTCAGAGTCTATATATCATATAAATTTGGCAAGTCCGATCCGATTACTTTTCCAAATATGCAACTGTACATCTTAAAACACATTTTGGCTCATAATTTCTGTCAAATTATAGGTGACACCAATAGTGTCAGTGGCAACTTAGACTTTGACCTCTCCCACAATCCCACCAAATTTGGTGAAGATACACCAAAAATAAAAGATGCTAAAGAGTTCACAAGATTTTCACATTTTTGATCTTCATATTACATAGTACTTTTAGCGGCCCGTACCACCAATATCAAAAGGGGCCTAGATTTCCATACACCCTATAAGTCCTGAAAGTTATATTGTGCTAACTTGAAAACTGTGGACGGTATGGCGATAACGAGCAAAAGTTTACGGACATCTCTAGTATGATACACTTGTGTACAAAAACATGACCCATATATTCATAAATACCAAACCCAACGATGATAGCCAAGAGATTCTAGAGTTGCCAACCTTTGAAATATTCTTCATTTAATACAGATTACAGTGTTTCCAATATGTATCGGCCCATCCACGCAATATCCAAATTTTATCACTTCTGCCAAAAATAAGAAGAGAATTGGTAGGTGTATCACTTTTTTTTTTGGGGACTAGTTCGTCAGCCGAGTTTATAGCACAAGTAGAAAATAGGCCTATATCATTTTTGTGATATCTATGAATCTGGAACATTATGTAATTAATAAGTTAAGTGATTGTCTCACTGTTACAGAGTATCAAATGCAAGGAGCAGACTTCTACAAGACCCTCACTATACAATTGAAGTTCTACAGACAGATGTCTCTAGTATATGATACACTTATGTAGAAAAACATGACCCATATTCATAAATATCAAACCCAACAATGACAGCAAAGAGATTCCAGAGTTACCAAAGCATCAACATTCATCTTCCAATACCAATGTGAAGAAACAAATTCCACTCCTGACTTGAGACAGGCAGTCACCCACAAAAAGGCAACTGGTGGTTTAAACCGGTCCTCTCAACCTTTGAAATATTCTCCATTAAATACAGACTATAGTGTTTCCAATATGTATTGGCCCAACCACGCAATATCCAAATTTTATAACATCTGCCAAAAATAAAAAGAGAATTGTTAGGTGTATCACTTTTTTGGTTCTTCTGACTAGTTCATCAGCTGAGTTTATAGCAAAAGTAGAAAGTAGGCCTAAATTGTTTTTGTGATATCTATGAATCTGGAACATTATGTAATTAATAAGTTAAGTGACTGTTATAGAGTATCAAATGCAACGAGCAGGCTTCTACAAGACCCTCACAATAGAATTCAGGGCCAGAATTTCGCAAAATTTTGCGAGAATCTATTTGGATTTTTGTCAATTAGTTTTCTTTTTAAAGAAAGACAAGTTTAGGAGAATCTTTACGAGAATGGATTCTCAGATTCTCGCTGAAATTCTGGCCCTGCAATTGAAGTTCTACAGACAGACATCTCTAATATGATACACTTATGTAGAAAAAACATGACCCATATTCATAAATATCAAACCCAACAATGACAGCAAAGAGATTCTAGAGTTACCAAAGCATCAACATTCATCATCCAATACCAATGTGAAAGAAACAAATTCCACTCCTGACTTGAGACAGGCAATCACCCACAAAAAGGCAACTGGTGGTTTTAAACCGGTCCTCTCAACCTTTGAAATATTCTTCATTAAATACAGACTATAGTGTTTCCAATATGTATTGGCCCAACAACGCAAAATCCAAATTTTATCACTTCTGTCAAAAATTGTTAAAAAAACAAAAGAATGTTGTTGCTTTTGTGTGTGTGTGGGGGAGGGGGGGGGTTGGTGGGTTTGTTTTGTTTTCCTTAAACAATTATTCATCCCTCTGACAGGAATCAGAAATTTTTTTATTGAACCCATATATTCAATATATATATATATAATAGTAATAGAAGGGTATAAGTACAAAAAAAACAAACAAACAAACAAAAAACAAAAAACAAAAAAAACAACAACAAAAAAAAAAAACAACAACAAAAAAGTTAAATGTACATGTATGATTACAAAGAAGTATACAAATTATATGGTCAGGGAGATGCACATTAAGGTCTTTGATAGACTGCTGTCATGTTTGCCACCCTAAATATAAATTAAAGTTACACATATATTAAAATGACAGCCACAAAACTATATGTATATACATTCAGGCCGCGTTTATCTGGCACCATCGGTTTTTGGTCATTTTGCCGGATTAACAAGGCTTGCCAGATTAACAAATCACACCAGGATATGTAGAGAATAAGAGAACGATTTTGCACCTAACAATGAGTAAATAAAAACATAACCACATACACGTATTACCAATATATACCAATATGTACCCTACAGTTGAGTGTGGCACCTATAATAAAAAAAGAATAGAATTTACTTAGATTTTGATCTTGTTCGTCACGGGAAAGACTAAATCGATTAATTTGATTTAAAAAAAATAAACGAGTCGGATCTTGGTCTTGGTCCTGGAAAGAAGTAATAGATGAAAGTGATTCAAATATTTTCTTACCGAAATGCCCCATAGGTTAGAGAAGTTGTTCGCAATATACTGCTGCGACACATTAGGGTGGTCTCTTCTATAAAGTGCTGTCTTTCTTTTTCCCATGGTTCAAATCCACCCTCGGATTTTTCGGGCTTGGGGTCGCCATTGCAATGAAATTTAGCCATTTAAGGCTGGAGCAATTAAACATCTAATCAACTAGGAACTTGTTTGGACCACGTCAGATGATTGTTGATTTTGCGGTACGGCACAACCAGGTATGTTATTGCAAGGTATATGCTCCATTGAATATCAAGTGACGGATTAAAGAGGCAATTTGAAATTATATTGAAAAAAAGCCCCTTTGTTCTGCAATTGACATGCCGGTGATAAAATTCAAGGGTGACGGATTATCATGTAGTAAATCAATGGGGGGAATCCGTTCACAGTTCATTGCTGCCGAATTTCAAGGGTGCCGAATTATTAAGTGACGGTTAAAGGCGGTCTGACTGTATATGGAAAGCATGCTGAATAAGTTAATTACCACATACAAGCTGAGATCAATTTGAGTTACAGACAAAGCAATTTTGTGTTGTACAAGTACATGTAGTCTCATATTTATTGAGAAATGCTATTTTGACATAGTTTGAAAAACCTTGTAAACTGTGCGAATGTACTTTTTCTTTAATTATATTGGGTAAGGAATTCAGAATATGTACAATTTCATGCCTTAAACACTTGTTGGCAAAGGTCAGATGAGTGTACGGTTTAAACAAGAGAGTCATTCCTGGTATCATGTTGGTGAATTTGGAATGCTGGTGTTATGAATTGTTGACAAAAGTACGAATGAATTAACTCACTTTTAATTTTTTAATAAAATTTTAAAATTTGTAAGGTGTATGTCTTAAATGTTTAATAATTTATAAGACTAGAAGATTGGGCTGGTATGAGCATTATATTTGCAATGATTTATGATTTGTATAGCCTTTTTTTTTTCTAACCTTTCCAGGTTGTGTCCCCACACAAGCAGCCCATAGTTAAATTTATGTAATATCAATGAATTGTAAATAATCTTTAGGAAATGGGAGAGAACGAAACTTTTTTAATCTATTCATAATACCAATTATTTGTGAAACATTGAAAGCATTTTGGATATGTTTTTTCAAGTTATATGTTTGTCTAGAGTGATACCAAGAAAGTAAAATTCATCAACACATTTATTTTTTCTCTATCAGTTTTAAGACTTGTGATTCAAATATGTTTCTGTGGATGGTGAAAGATCATAAAGCAAGTTTTGTTTACATTAAGCAACAATTTGTTAACATTTAGCCATGTGTTTATTTTACCTGACTCTGCATTCATATGGTGAGTAGCCTCTTCAATAGATTGAAAGGAATTAAAAATACTAAGAGTACTAAATAATGATGTATTGTCTGCATTAAGATTACAAGTTTTTTTTTGACGGAGGGGATCACTTTTGTGCAAATTATAGTATTCTCTTAAACCATTTATCACATTGCTTTTAAATTCAACAGGGACACGTCTCTGTATGAGTGTAATGCTATTGCATTACATGGGTGAATGTAACTTCATCTGCAAGGTCACAAATCTACTTGCATGAAGTTTATTTTTCACTTGCTAGACATTTTACATTAACTTATCTTTATGTATTGTTGGTTAAAAATTCTCTCAGAGGGTTGGGTTACAACAGGTGCCTTCATCAGGAAAATCAGAAGGGAAGGGGGGAAGGGTGTCTCAATATATCTATATCCATTTATATGCTCACATCTGGCTGTACTCGTCAAGGTTTGGGGGCCATAAAAACACAGAATGGTTATTCCAATTTCATGACTTCCCACCCTCCCACCCCATCCCCCAAACAAAAATAATAGTCAGCCCCCACATACAGTCATACATGAAAGAGTAAGAGCTAAAAATTTAATAATACCCTTAATTTTTATTTTCCAATGCAGAGGAAAATTAAAATATTTCCATTTTAAGAGAGAAATAAAAAAATAAAACATTTGTATTATATTTTTTTTAATCCAACACAAGACCTAAAACTTTGTATGTACATTTTCATGATTAGAAGTAAAGCACAAATCTTATTGGACAGGTTAGTGGCCTGTAGTTCTTATTTTCTTCCTGGTCATAATGGACAACTGAAAACAAAACATTCATCTCCTCTGCCCAGCTCTTATTAGCAGAAGACAGACGCATAATAGAAAAGCACATATCAATAACAAGAGGCCCATGCGCCTAATGCTCTGCTGGCAATGTAGCTATATTGCACCTGTTCATTTCAAAGCTGTGAGTCCTAAAGTGGCTTCTGAACATAATAAAGCTGGATGTAAAAAACATCCAGCAGATGGTACTTCACTCCACATGTAATCATAGCCTATTTCTGCAACTCCTGTGATGAATATTGGTGCATGTGCCAAAACAACAATGAGTGAGTCCTTAACTTTATGTCCTCAGTGACCTTGGGACAGAAGATCAAGGACACCCAGATTATATAATACAAGAGGCCCATAAGCCTGCCTGGTGCTGTGCTGGCATTGCCATTGAAGTCCAAGCTTCACCCTGCCATTACAAAATCACCTCTTTCAACTTTACAGCCATGGCGACCTCACAAAAAATAGGTCAAGGTCAGTGATATTACATAACATTCTGCCTTCGGCCATTGTCTATATATCATATATCATTCTCCAATCGAGGTGTGTCGCAACAACAGCTCGTTTCAAAGCAAAACGGACTTCACTATTGTGTGTGCTCGGTGACTGGATTTTCAAAAGGAATCGTTTTAAATGAGGTCATCATATTATCATTTTTATATCATTACATTAGTGTTTTGTGTAATCTGGAAGAAGGGTTTACCATGAAGGCACCTGACATCTGGAAGAAATTCAACTTAATTGTGTCAGCCTCATCACTGGTTGGAAAGTTTATTTGATGGGTTTCTATCATGGCTGCCAAGAAATTTGTCGCTGCTCAGGAAGTATTACTTTGGGAAATGTGGAGGACCTCGCCGACAAGCAACTGGAAAGACCCTGATGCAAATTACCTCAGGGACACTAAAACTTGTAACAGAGGGGGCAGGGCATTTGATCTTTTTGTTTCATGTGCCAAGGCATTCTCGACTTCACTGACAATATGTAGAATAATTTCCAGTCTGAACCAGTAGAACTACCAGATGACCTCAGGCCGTTGTGTCTGCAGTGGGTTTTTCCTATTTAAGACTGGCCTTTCCACCGTAAGGCCTAGCTGTTGACGCCGCCAGCGTCTGTGGAGTTCTAGCACGGCAGCCATTTTGTCTCCTCAAAGTTCAACTTTAGCAAGATACCAAACGGTCTTGAAAATTGAACTCAAAAAAACTTGACTTGAGGTGGAAATGGATTTTTTGTTTTGTTAAGAATACCAACAATACTGAACTTAAGGTAGCGAGATACAAATCACTCAAAATTTTGGTCAAAAAAACGTTTTTTGATCTTTGTGTGGATGAATATCTTATGTATTTGTCATGTAAAAATCAAATTTCTGCTGAAATTGCAATACAGAGAAAAACGGGGGTGTTTAGTAGAGCTTCTTGCTGAGCGTTGACAGTCACACTGACCTTGTTTGTTGTTAGTGTGAAGGGGATGGGCTTGAGAAAGTGGTCACATGACCGGTCATGGCAACAGCTCGTGTAAAAATGGCCACCGCTGTGTCTGCTGTAGCCATGACGCTGATGCATTAGCGCCGTGGTTCCCAAACCATATGGTCTTACATTTTATGCATTAGGTCACTCTTGTTACATGCACTTTGTTTATTCTTTATGCTATCTTGAGTTTTTAACATTTAATAAAAAAAAAAGTGTTGAAGACAGGCCGTACAGTCAGCCGAGATCATGACATGACTGCACCTCCTAATCCTACTTCAAAGGCATTCCTGTTTCAACGGGGTATTTCATCACCGATGTGGCAGCGATTGTTTTCTCACCCAAAGAAACCAATAGTTCTAATCAGATTGAAAAATTCACGCACAAGTTCTCATTACATTTAAATTTATCGGAAAAATTAAAGCCTTTGTCTAAATTGTATTTGAAGTTCTTGCAAGCTCAGAACCCACACTTGCGACTTGGTCATTGCATTGACGGTCTTATCTTAGTACGTTTGTCAGGAGTTGTATCACTAAACTAGCACAGTCAGTCTCAAAATACCTAAAGTTAGGAAGGAAAAATCAGCGATGCAACCAGCAACAGATGCTACGATCGACGCAAGAAAAGATTCTGGTGAACAGAATGACTGAGCTTGGGTATGTACAATTCAGATATTATAGTGGGGTCCGACCTGCTAACCCAGTCCCAAAACTATCAATTAGCCTGATTAATCGGGTGGCAATTTGATCAAATATACATTGTAATTCGATATCGTTGTATTTGTTGTGGGTAAGTAAAGGTACAGATTACTTCTTGCAACAAAACATCCCGTTTTATTTGATCCTTTGAAAGTACCATATATAGGTAGTAGGAGCCTATCTAATGAAACGTTACCCTGTTGACCAGTACACTTACATAGAGCACTTACAAAAACCCCATGGAGCCCCTCATCACATAAAACACTTGTCATGCTTTGAAGATAAGTCGTGGTTTTTTTGTTTTTGTTTTTTTCAAAAAAGCCTTCAAACATGGTTCATACACCTATCTGGCCACAAATTTCAAGACTTTTTCCAAGACTGATTTGTTTAAATTTCAAACTAATTTTGAGTTACATCAGGGCCAACATGTACCAAAAATAACAGGTATCATTTAACTGAACTTCCACATTTCTGTCGCAAATGAATTAAAATACCCAAGTCTGAGTACAAAATATGATTTTCCAAACTTTTCAAGACACAAGTGTAAAATTCAAGACTTTTCAAGGCCTTGAATGACATGACCTGAAATTCAAAACTTCTCCAAACTTTACAAGGCTTGTATGAACCCTGTTCAAAACTGTGGAAAGCAAGCTGTGATATCAATGGTATTGAAATGTAGCGCGACATCGTCAAGCAGAGGCCACACGACGATGATTAGCATCTTGCGTCACCACGATTGGCCCATCAAAATGAAGTGTAGCAAAGCGGTACGCTTGACAGGGAAACCATGTTTTGTGATCTAATCGCAAATAGCAATTAAACAACGCGATTAAGCTCTTCAGAAGTAAACAACATGAGTGAAAGTTATCATGTTTGTTCAAACATACTCTGAACTCTTACTATGCAAAAATCCATGAGTGTGTGAGTAAAATTGCGCAGTTATTGTTCTCAGACCCGGTTCAAAAATGAGGAGTGAACCTTTGATTGCCGTTCCTGAACAAAGATGAAAGGCCGTCTACTCGAACTCGTTGATTTTATTTCGCAAAAACTTACCAGCGGATTTCCTTCAAATAAACCAGGTTGGAAAGGCAATTGTGTGGAGTTTTTCTCTGCGCCTACTACACATGTAGTTGGTTTTTAACCTTGTATAGAATGTCAATGCTCAATGCATTCAGCTGATTAAGTGATGCCACCGTGTTTGAATGCCTGCACTTACACAAATAAAATACATACAGCCAAATAAAAGGACACTTTAGAATTTTGATATATTTCCAATAAAATGGCATACTTGTCACAAGTTTGTTGTATACATTAAAAAAGTTATGAGCCAAGAGCGATAGGGTCTGAAATAAAAGACATGCTCTTCTTCATGGTTTGTTTATTCAACAATTACAATCAGTATTGTCCCGATTTTTTCCCCACATATAGTACAGAGCTAGAAAAATCCAAAAATGTATACTTTTACTATGTTCGTGTGAACAGCTTAAAAGTTACAGGGCGGTAAAGTTGTCCATGCTGATTTGCACCACATTTGTATCTCGCTACCTTAAGGTCAAATCTCAAAATTACGTGTTTTTTTTAACTGAAGTCCAACATTAATTCTTTGTGCATACGGCCCCATATCTTTTATGTACGGGCTAGACAAATCAATTATAAGTTTGTCTGCTTTTAGTGCTATACATGTGTATGTATTTCAGGTATATATCTTTGGAAGTGGATGAGTAATTTTGTTTATGACTTAACAGACCTTGTATTTTTTCACTGTATTTTGAGCTATTTGCACTGGTACATAGTGTACAACATAGTCCAATCTAGCCTGCTACAACAATTGTCAGTGTCTTGCCATTATGATGCTAGAAAATATATAGTCTGATACAACATCTGTCATTATCCTGCAACAACAGTGCTCAATATTTGTGGTGCTAGAATACATAGCCTGATACAGCAGTGCTCAATATATATAGCCTGATACAATGGTGGTTAGAGATTTGCAACAACTCTCAAAAGTGCTCAATTGTACTCAACAAATCTCATTTGTGCAGTCTAAGTATTACAAGTTTTACAACAGCGAGTGTGTTAAACAGAAAAATCAGTATCCCTTTGTCAGTTTTCTCACACAGCCAGGAAGTGGGTGAAGCAGATCAAGCCTCTGGAATCAAGTGACCTTCATGAATAATAAATGAGGTGATCTGTAGCCAACCATCAAAGAGCACTCAGTCATTATATAATGCAGACTGCCTGAAGTTTTCTCTCTCTCTCTCTCTCTCTCTCTCTCTCTCTCTCTCTCTCTCTCCCCCCCCCCCCCCAGATTTGTCCGGAGCTTTTCTCTGACACCATGCAAGCTACACTGTTATAACCCTGCATGGTAATACACCTAGTAGTGAAGTTGTGTCTCTGATTTGGAATAGTCATGATGTTCAAAATTATGCTAATTAGGGGCAATAAAAATTTTAAAAGCTCCATAACTTCAAAACTATTATAGATAGATCCAAAATTCAGAAGTCAGTGACATCTGCCAATCTAATGGACAGTAAACAAAAGTTGTAAAATTTAAAATTATGCTAATTAAGGCATTTTGAAAATTTAAATCTTAAATATCTTCAAAACTATAATAGATAGAGATGCTATTCCAAATTCAATATATAGGTTTGGGATAGAGGTGCATCCAATGAACCATGAAACAAACTTGTAGGATTTGAATTTATGCAAATTAGATGATTACCTCATTTATAAATCTTGAATATCTTCAAATATATTATAGATAGAGATGCGATTTTAACTTCTGCATACAGGTTTCTGCTATCGGCCCATCCAATGAACCATGAACCAAAATTGTAGGATTTGAATTTATGCAAATTAGGTGAATACACAAAATTTAAATCTTGAAATTTCTCCAGGCGCCCAGACTGATTTGCGAACAAGCATATCAAATTTTCTAGTTGTCAAGTGCATCAGTGGTCTGGCTTTCAAAATAGGTTGTCACTGGCACTGCTGCATGTGTGGATTGTGGAGAAATTCTGTAAATTTAGCATACGTTAAAATTTCCCAACTTTTGTTTGCATGCTATTGGATTTGCCAGTTGTCTCAAACCTATATGTGTAATTTAGAACTTTGTGTCTATCTATAATATTTTGGAAAATATACAGCTTTTCAAATTTTCATTGCCCCTCATTTGCATTATTTTAATCATCATGGCTATTCCATACCAAATGGCAAAATTTCATTAGTAGGTCAGTTACCATGGCAAGTTTGGTGATTTTGGGAATAACAGTGTCTGAGAAAAATCTGCACAAATCTGGGTGCCATGGACGTGAGGAAAAACAATACGACTGGGATGGCACCCAGACATAACAAGAAAAAAAGATAGACATTCAAAGCGCTGAAATTGATCCTCAACTAGTTTAATAATACGTGTGTGTAATTAACTTGTGAAGTCCATTTGAGGGAAAATAGACAATTGTACTTACGTTTGAAATGTGTCTTATGCTCTGCGGAAGAGTATTTCAAAAGCAAGTGTCTGACAGATGTAAAAGAGCTTCCACGTATGATTTTTAGACAATATGCAGTTACCTGTTCATTAACATTACACAAAGCTGGCAGCTGGAATAAAAACCTGTGACATTAAATCCCTTCTTCCTATTTTCTAATACGAAACAATGTTTAGATATGCATACCTGGCACCTACACTTGCCCATCCTGAACAGTTTAATACCCTTTTTTGCATAGAAGTTTTCATTATTAGATACAGACAAATTGGATCTATCCTGAGCTGACTGTTGCATCTTTGTGCATTTCTGCGAGCAGGCGCCACAGACTGTAAACCACCCGGTTGGTTTACAGTATATCTGACTGCGTTTGATGGAACATAAAGCTGACTGGGCGGTCACACAAGGTAGGCTTGTTAGCAATGGCAATAACAACTCCTCCAGGTTCGTGTTTGTCCACTTCAATGCTTTTATTCTTCTCTCCTTGTTACATCAAGTTGTTAGATAGCAGATCTGGTTAGGCTGAGCTACTTCCACATGCAAATATTATTAACTGGCTTTAAAAGTATAAAATTGAAAAAGGGGAAAGAAAACGAATGAGAGAAGCTGCTTTAGTTTGCGTCTATCAAAAACATTCATGTAATCAGAGCGGCCGAGTAACACACATGCATGGGTGAATTGTTCCCCCGCTGCTTGCTGGTTATGGTGTCTGAGTACTTAATTATATACACAAGATCTTAATGAGATTAGCAGAGCCGGACAAACCTGTAATAGTTTGTAATGTCAAAACTCATTTCTTCCCAGACACAGCCACTGGTGTTGGGACAGGAAATTTGTTGAAAATCTGTAAATTTACCATGATCAGTCGGCAGATCATTTTTGCTGTTTACTGCTTTCAGAGGCACAGTTCTTTCACTTTCTAACAAATATTAAGTCAAAAAAAAAAAAAAAAAAAAATTAAGTCCCCACATAGAAGCTCCTTTTTTTGAGAGATTTTCATTTAAGATTAACCGTTCAGACCAAATTACAGAAGTACATGTAAGTCCGAGGATGCACTGAACACTTCTGAAAACTACACACTACCGGTATATCAGTTATAAATATATATAATACATACATACACAAACATATATAGCTGATGATTCTCACGTACATGTATGTAGTTTTTACCTGTATCCGCATATATCAATGCAAAAACAAGGAAAAATTACAATTACAGTACATGTATAGACAGGCCAAGATACACAGATTATATTGAGCAAAGGATAGGCCCTGTCTATTTGACAGTTACCATCAGCATGATCAGTGTATCAAAGAACTATGTACACACAAGGAAAGGTGCTCATGGACAGAAGTTACCCGGGTGCGGTAGTTCGAGGATGCGGCCAGGGAACTCGCTTGTCCACGGGTGAGTACACACTCGGCCAAGTCATAACGCGGCTGTGGTCATGGGGGGACACTTGCGAGAGCTGCATGCATTTGGTTAAAAGACTTTTAATCGGCACTGAATCTCTCTTTATAGTTGAGAGAATAAACCTTTGATAGTGACAGTTACCACTCTGCCTAGCATGTCAAATACTCCTCCTTATATACACAAGCCCGACTCATGAACAATGGAAAATCCCATGGAAAAGTCCTACGCAGCAGTTCTATCTGCCCAGATCCAGTCATAACCAGATAAATCCTGTTATAATTACGTCTCATCAAAACATAGTATGATTCAGTGAGGTCAAAACCCTAAAATATATGTTTCTACCTCACTGTACAATGGCTCTGGCAATAACTGGCTCCCTCTACCAGTTATTGTGTGCATGTACATGTATATGAAATTTCCCCTCCTTCTATTCTCACACCGGAAATGACATATCAGGGTGAGCACGTTCACTCACAAACATGATAGAAAAGTCTACCTTTTTATATATACAGACTTGTCATGATTAATACAATCTCAATCTGCAACTGAATTATCATTTAATTAATGCTGGAAAGAATTAATTCCAATTTTATACAACACATATTCATGTACTGCACAACCTCCAATCCATCACTGTCATAGATAAATGTTAAATTATATCCTGTAATTCAAGTGTAAGGGAGTTACACATTCTGTACTAACTGGTTCATTATTTTGATAATTCACTATATCGTGACTGGTATCAAGATTATGTTCTTGCACAATTCCTGTACTGTATTGAACACTCTGGGTTTCTCCACATTGTCTGATGCTCAATATTATTGTATTTACTCTTTGGGGATTTCCATTGTTCTTCCAATAACAATCCAAGACTTATAGGGGACTTTCATGGTACTTCTCCTAGTACAATTATAATCTCCAATCAGAATACACCATGGTTATTCTGTGGTTATTGTTTGAGCCAATCAGATCTTTAATATTATATAAAATTTTCCAAGGGCATCTCCCTCAAGGGATTTTTCCTGTGCTATTCTTAAGTCTTCAGTGGAGACTTTACAAGGTGTTGCATATTCAAAAATAAAATGGGTCAAACAAACAATGTATAAATAATGTCTTATTTCATTACAACAGAAATGGAGATCTATATTTGATCAACTCAAAAAGGGTGTGCTTTGTTAACAAGAGGGCTGTGTGAACAGCCCATGTTCAGCTGACCCACAGATTCATCACATTTCAGAATCACTTCAAACTGGGTGGGTCTCTACCAAGTTTGTCCAAATGGTCACGCATCAGTAGTTTCCGGATTTTTTGAATTATTTTTTGGTTCATTTTTTGGCAAAAATCTTAAAAAGTTCTACAAAACTGCTTTGCCAATTGATTCAAAATTGCGTAGGAAGACTTCACTGTTCACATACTGGCATTACTGTGAATCTCTGATTTTAATGAATTTTTCAATTCGGGCACTCGTTACTTAGACAGTACATGAGTGATGAGTGACCTTCACCTCATTCCCAAGGTCACAGGGCAACTGACATGACAATTACTGTTCACTTGCTAACTTGAGATCTATTTTCCCCTTTTACACATTTCCTCTTTTGACGTCAGTTTAATTTGTGACCTGGGCACAGCCGGAGGCACTTGTGAATAAAGAAAATGAGAGTGACATTAAGGCAACTTTCCTTGATCATGCTCTATCACTGGAAACATTCCAGAGAACATAACCTATAGTGTGGTCATTGGACAGATTTTACATATAAGCAGAAACACATCACAAATGAGTGAATTTGTATGCAGAAAAAGAATATTAATGAAAAAACTATGCCACAAAATCTATGAAACCAAAAAGCTATATAAAACTATGTTAAAGTGTTTCCATAGATATGGATCAATACTGACAAAATACAACACTCATTCCAAGACACTAATAGATTATATTAATCTATAGATTTAGGTAGGGCTAACATACAAGTGGTGGTTGGGCGATAGTTGGAAAACTGTAAAGTTAACGTGAACCCACCTAGAGATTTTCTCTAGTCTGCCCACAGTCAGAAACCATCTTTTATTGTCAACTCTTCCTATTTCATCACTTGGGTACAGTAGAGCCGACTATAGTCAATTACCTTATACACTCACTTCACCCTTATTGTTAGTACATAAGTGTAACATGCTAGAGACGTCCGTCTACAATTCGCATTTTCGACATCTCCAACACCGTCAGCCAGATTTATTTCAAACTTGGTGAGGATGTACCGAATCAAATTTTTCCAACCATTATAGATGCAAGTGAATAACATAAATATGCATATATAAATAAAGATTAGAACTAGGATGTGAATTCATAGGAATGTGAGGACGTTAGACTTTGTATTGGATATTGTTCTGTCTCAGGCATGAAACAAAAGTTAAAGTACTCAGGTAAGTACTGTTGTGAAATACTGAATCTTCTACAATGTCCCAGTTTTGAGAGACCATCCTTAGAATAGAAGTGGTCGCTCAAGACAGGTGGTCTATAAGGTAAAAAATAGCTCAGAAAAGACAGTAATTATAGACTAACTCAAAATGAAGTCTTTCAAACCTGGCAGTCTCCGTGAACTGTTCCCACATAGGCCTCTGTATGTAGACCGCATGCAAATGATTCTGATTATAATTAGACAAGGGTCACTGTATATAAAGACCAAATGCAATTAAAATTATGATTATCTGGGCTGGCACTAAGAATTTTTATCTTTTAGCCAATTTGGCTAAAGCTGCAAAATTTCTATTAGCCAAATTTTATCTTCTTTAGCCAAACTTTACTCCTATAAAGAAGACATGTACAGTCATTTTCGACACCAACCACCCCAACACACTTTTCCAGGAAAAACCCTGTGTATCCCAACTCACCTCTAATCTATGAAGGCTTATAAATATAATTGATAAAGCCTGTTTAGTAGCTATGCACGTATTATTATTATTATTATTATTTTTATCATTATTATCAAAGATAAGATAATACTTGAAAAAAAGACCTCCCTCAAAAAAATATATCACACAAATTTTTTGCAAGTTTTCAATTGATAAAACTTGGACATAAGGTCAGTGTTCAAGATATCTGCGAGAACAATATCATTTTATGTGTAATGGTGCCTTTTACTGTTTTTTAAGGTTTTACACTTGAGTATAAGCTTACTGTATATTTTTTATGACCATGATAAAATGTTTTATTTCCGTCAATTGCTAAATACAATTAATGATTGATTTTCAAATGGCTGCTTGTATCATGGAGGAAAGAAGCTAGTTTTATTGCTCCATAACCCCTTTTGCAGACAGCCTAGCACATATGTATTACGTGTGAAAGTGACTTCCACCGCACAGGATGCTGGGATGCAAAGCGACGCAAGCTGTCTCGTTGCCTATCTGAAACGCTGTGTTGCTAGAATTTTGAAAGGGACTGTAGCTCAACTGAGAGCATACAAACATCACAGAAATATAATATTAAATGACTTTAATATATATGCTCTTGAAGGGTTAGCTTTTCTGACTAATTGTTCAGCTTTGAAGTGGAAAAAAATAGCGTTGTCACTTTCCCACCTTTCACCCATTACTTAGCATGGTATAGATAGGGAATGCGGTCCCTGACCACATGGTGTCTCTACCAGATCCCCCTCCTCTCTGGGAGCATGCAGATAGGGGCAAACTCGTCAATGTTGGCATCCCCATAATGGGTTATCATTGTATAAACTGACGAAATTCAGAGGAAAATATTGAAACTGGCTGAATATTTATTTCGAAGACATTCTTGGTTATCTAGATTTGGAAGAAAATACAATTTATTGAGAATTTTAGGTTTGAAAATATGTAAAAGCATACATTCGAATCAGATTGAAAGTAAATGGACCTAGATTGTGGAAGAAAAAAAATTCTATGCAATGTTTTTACTGTCAGAATGATAGGTATCACATGGTCTACCCCTTCCCCTCCCTGTCAGCCAATGACAGGCCTAACCACCTATATCCAGGTTCTGTGTTTCGTAGCTCTCTTGGCTCAGATACTGTAAATGCTTTATTTTCACGTGTATAAATTTCCACGGTTTTTGTATGTGCGATATTTCGCTATAGTTCTAATTTCACTGTCTTGGGCATAATTCCCATTTAAACAATGTTAAAATACTTTATGTCTACTCAAGCTACCTAAAACCACTATAAACCCATTGATGCATCGGTGTCTGCTCGTTTGCAGATACAGAACAAGGACAAAGAAAATAGGTTGGAAATGACCAGCAGGCAATATGCCCACTGGCCGGAATTTTATTTAATACAGATTAATAAGAAAATCAAGAAATTGCAAGGGGCTGCCTTAAGCAGAGGTGCCCGCAAACTTGAGAATATTCCAAATACTGTGCCGGAGCAATAACATCAGGACAACACTCCAGGCAGCCACGCTAAATTTTGTACAAAAACTGCAAAAGTGAGGGCTAAAAAGTGCCAAAAGTACCAAAGCTGCTTAGCTTTGGGACTGCCCAACTCAAGACACAGGTGCATGAATTGGGTCAACTATGTACATGAATACACACCAAATGTTGTAAATGGCTTTAAAAAAAGATGGTGCTTGATACGTCATACTTGTAGCTTTGTTTCAGTCTAGCAAACTGTCAGTCCTAAGGGCCCAAGGCCCTGATTGTTGAATTCCATACCAATTGTTAAAACCACACCATTCCTTCAGTGCTAAGTCCAAATGTTCATAAGCAGTTGCAATAAATTACACTGTTATAAGTCCATATGTGTGAACCCTGAGCAACCCCCTCCTAATGCTCATGTGAAGCCCTGTTTCGGTTGCAACGCTTGGTCGGTGATGTACCTTAGAGCTGGACAAAATACAAGGCCTTTTTTGGAAACGGCACCTGCAGTCCCAAGCCAGCCTGTATAAGCAGCTCTTATCATGCTCGCATTTCTAATGTTCCACCCAGTTATTGGGTTGGAACAGTGAAAGAGCCCTGGGGCTTGCTTATGAGAAAGGCGCCTGCTATACCAAGTTGACCCCAGAGCCCTGGTACTGCTCCCCAAAACTTAACACAAGTAGCTAAAATTGTGAACACATAATATTGAGGCAATTAATGAGCCTGTACACCCTTGGTCGTGCCTTAAAGAACGCCTGCTATTCCAAACATGCCCCTGCCGTGGCTGGTGCTTCCTGTCCCCTAAGTGTTTTAGTTGGTTGTAACCCTTATATACTTCCGAAATGCATCCGATTTCCATTGACCACGAAGGCGAATTTGGCTGTCTGGAATGCCGAGTTGTTCATCCCAGGATGCAGCTCCGATACGAAAACTATGTCCTTTATAATTCCTACTGTCTAAGTTACAAAATTTTAGGCAAGTGCGCAACTGTGCATCAAAAAATTGACGTGTCATTGGACCCTGGCTTTTATTTAAAAACAAATTTCCGGGGGTGTTGCCTCTATGTTGTAAGTAGAGCATGAACAGGTATACTGTACAAAATGGGCCTGATTTTGCCCTGAAGCTAATATTGTGAGGCTGGCCTGTGGAATTATGTTTAAAATGTGTGAATTTCACTTTCACCTCTGAAGGGCAATTCTGACAGAATATGATGGATACATCATCCAACTTGAGGGGATTGTTCGGTACTGATTGACCTGTGCAGGTGATTTCACCAATGCGTGCGTATGTATGGAAGGCAAATGAGAACACTGCCTGGCACAAAATTTTGTCATAGCCGGAGAAATTCATATCCGCTGCATGTAGCAATTTAGCTATAGGATCAGGGCAGTTATTGGTAACCGCATATCTACCGATGGACGGAGCCTCTGCGTTCCCATTACTAATTTTTGAATGACAAAATTTTTTGTAGGGTCTGGGTGACCCTGGATTTTGTGTAGAAAACTAACAGCTGAAAGGTGGGTCTGAATAGTCTTTGTTGAATAATTTTTATTAAATTGGAATGCTAGGGCAACTGTTGTGGGAAGAAGGGGACAGGAGGCACCCAGGCCATATTCAATACAAAATTCTTGGCAATTCTTCCATACTTTGTGATATAGTGTGGTGTACTTGGGGCAACTGATGAGGTTATAAGCTGTTTGACGGTTGCAAAAAGTTTGTTGAGGAGAATTCATTCTACGGCACAGCTGACAGTTTCAAAATTTACGCATGAACTTGATGCCCCCATAGTAACACATTTGTCATAATAATATTGTCCTTGCCAGGTAAACCCAAGGAGAGGGTTGAGCCTGGTCTAACTGGCAGCTGGCGAAAATTAAGCTTCCAAAATGTCAGATTTTGCCACAAAAGAATATGTCCTCAACGATTTGAGAAGCCTAACCCCATCATCAACCAAAGCGTACTGTACATAAACCGCATTACGTGGTATCCCTTGATTGATCGAAACGTCGTGTGCTGCATAAGAAAGATGGTGAATCAATCTGAAGTCACCGTTTTTCTTATGCAACCAGCCCTAGAGAGCTGAGATGTCAATGTTTGAACGGTTTGGATGCAAAAGGTCCTGCAATGCGACCGGCTGCAATTTCTTTCTGTAACTTTTGGGACACAATGTCAGGCTGGTCCCTTGCTGACTTCAAATTGTTACAATTTTTGACCTAATCTTGGGCCTTCGAAATGAATTGGAAAACCATGTGTAAAGCCATTCAAAATGTAATTTTTCTTGTCTACGGTATACCCTTTCAGAAAAATCCTTAATTTGTTTACGTTCACTGGGGTTGGCAATGGCGGTTTAATATTATGAAGCTTTTGTTTTGGAGGCGGGAGACTGGTCTTTCTGATCTTTGTCTTTGTTGGGACACTTTGAGAAGGGATGAGACCCTGTGCACTTGGAACATGAATGTTTGTAGGAGCATCCTGAACAGTGCATGCCGTTATGATATTTGTAGCTAACCCGTACGGGATTCTGTTCTTTCTCCTGTTTTTGGCACGAAAGGGCTGATTTCTTTGGTTTGAACATTGGTTGTCACGTTTTTTTACCATGCCCCTGGGGGTGGCAATGTTCATAGTCACATTGTCGACCTCATCCCACACCCGCAAGAAATAACTTTATTGACATATACCATTTACATGGTGTCGTCAAAAGACATACATACACATATCATAAAGACAAATAAAACCCGTACAATTATTAGACAGTCCCCTAGCATGGGGGTATACATGAACAATCAATGTATCTACACACTACTACCTGAAGAATTTCGGGTGCTCCTGCCACTGCTGTTTTAGTGACCCATGAACTCATGTCGCATTTCAAAAGCAGAATTTACAAATGACAAGATAGGTTTATAGACAGCTGCCTTGCCATATCCCATTGTCATGATGAAATTGAATTTTTCAGGTTTATCAAATTGTGTAAAACCACTGTGAATACATGAAAGATCATTAAATAATTGTGTCCTCTGTTCAGAGTAGTAACTACAATCTAATATAAAATGCAATTCATCTTCAACAGAATTGGATTTGAAAATTGTACATTTATGTAATTCAACTGGAGTTTTTGGTCTTGTGTATCTTCCTGCTTCAATTTGAAGAGTGTGTGCACTAATTCTCAACTTACTGAAGTTTTTCCTCCTGTTGACAGGAATATTCTTTCTCAGATAATTTTCAATCTGAAACGTATTTTTGAATTTACAATATGTACGCAGTTTGTTTGAAGCATCATTGTTGTTTCCATTAATGAAGTTTTTCCTCCTGTTGACAGGAATATTCTTTCTCAGATAATTTTCAATCTGAAACGTATTTTTGAATTTACAATATGTACGCAGTTTGTTTGAAGCATCATTGTTGTTTCCATTAATTTGCTCCAGCCAATGAGTTTTGTATTGGTGTTCCAAATGTTGTCTTAATCTCATTATCACAGTATTGGGCGCTGTACCATCTAAATTTGACCAAATGTCATGAAGCCCAGCATATATTAAAATTTCTTTGACATATTTCAACCAGCAGTAGTTATCATCTCTACATAAGTTGTAGTTTTCCATGAGACATCTATACTTTAATGTATCTTGTCCACTATCTTGGAAGTTGGAGATATAACCAATATTTCCCTGCTCCACAGTGACCACACAATAATTCAATTAAGATAGGAATGCTACCAAGTTCAGCTTTAACTGCTGCATTTGAGGCCTTTCTGAGCACACCCAGTACAAATTTGCAGAATTTGTTATGTGGCCAAGTTTACAGAGCGTGGGGAGGTCCCTTGGGGCTATATTTCATTGTGTTTTTATTTTCACGGTTTTGCATCATCAGCCAAATAAGCGAAAATAAGAATACAGCGAAATTAAAGCAACTTAGCGCGGTAAATGAAGCATGCATTTTGGAACGCATGGTTACGACAAATGTTCATAATGTACAATGCATGTTCTTGCTTCAATTGCACGGGTTTGAAGGCTTCCCTCCCACCCTCCGCACATGCTGTAAGTGTAAAGACCAACGTTAGTTCACGACGGAGCAATTTGTCGAGTGAACGCTCTCTCAGTCAAGCCCAAGCGACCGCCTATCAGGCAGATCTACATTCCCCCTTACACTATCATCAACTCTTTTGTGTTGATACTGACCAGCACTATGTCTCAGCAGTCCTGATTTACGGTAAGTGGCCGGCGATTCAACCGTTCACAGTCATGCTGCCGCTGAGGCGAGGAGATGAAAACGGTTCAACGCAATTGCACAATGCTGCCGCCTATTGGTAGTGGCATAAAATAATTGTGAACAAAGCTCTTTCCATACTTGAAATAATAAGCGGAGGTTAACTTAGAAAAGATTTGCTTTACAGCAAATCTGTCTGGGTGATTTCAAAATTTGAATAGTTGGAATTGAGTATTCACCTAATTTTTCCAAATTTGAGTGCTACAGTTTTGGTAAACCAAAACTATAGCATTCAAATTTGATAAAGTTTATGGTTCATTGGGTATGATAATATCACAAACCTGTAAATTGAAGTTAAAACAGCACCTCTATGGCTGTAATAGTTTTGAAGATATTCAAGATTTAAGTTGTGTGTATTCATCTAATTTGCATACATTTAAACACTACAACTTTGGTTCATGGGTTACCTATAAATTGAAATTGGGGTACGTGGTACCTCTATCACATGATTTGAAGATATTCAAAGATTGAAATTTTTCAAACGCCCCTAATTAGCATAAATTTAAATTCTACAACTTCGTTTTACTGTTCATTGGACCAGCCTAGCTCATATATGACATTTTTCCTCATTCAACAAGTGTAATCACCGTGACATGGTGGCCAACAATTTTATTGTTTTCTCTGGGTGTGGGACTGAACCTGCTGATCTTCAGCTGGCTTGCTTACCTCAAGTCAACACAGGGATTAACCTACTATCGAATACAAAGGAACAAATTTGGATTCCATAAGTCTTCCTGGACAGTTTTGTTTGTCAACAACCGAGATGGCAGCATCCATACAGTCAGGGATATTCTGCAATAGCCTGTCAATCCTGAGTTGCGGAAGGGGATTTCGCGAAAATTACGTAAATAGCGGGCAAAACGACCATGTATTTCACACATAAAAAGTGCCCCCGGCTGTGCCCAGGTAACAAATTAAACTGATGTCAAAAGAGGTAATGTGTAAAAGGGGAAAGAACATACATTTTCAACATGTTTCAACTTACGTCCAAGTTACCCAAGACCTAACAAAAATAAATGTGTGGTTCCGGTAACCTGAAAGACCCTACTAAAAAGGCCCAATCCTAAAATTAATGGGAAAAAAAGGTACTCTTACGCCGCCCTTCCCTAATAAATACTTGTCGACCCAGGCCAGTGCTACAAACTCAGTCAGAGACCCAAGTGGCCCCCAAAAAGTCCGTAATTTTTTTTCAGTGGCCCAAATCTGACCTACACGGCCCGAAGGGCCGAAGGCATGCTGGGGGGGAGGGTGTCTGGCGGCATTCCCGCCCCCCCCCTTACGAAAAAAAAATGAATTTGAGCATGCATGATCGATGGTTCATCCATAGATCGTCGAGTATCTTGCCTCGACAGGGTTGACGAAATCAACATTTTAGTCATTATTGTACTGATTTGGCTATTTTCCCTCAGATTGTACAAAAATCTGATAAAAATTAGTTAAAATTAGTAAAAAAAAAAATACTCAAAAAATCAACAAAACATCGCCATGTTATTAATTGAGATAAGACAAATTTTGCATTCATACATGTAAGGCTTTAGAGAATCTTTGCACACATATTATGTTTATTAATTCGGGGAACATTAGGCCTAACAGATGAATCATCTCGCAATAAGTAAGTTGTGTATTTTCTCTACAAAAGCAAGAAGAAAAAATACAATAAGATAATCACTAGGCACGCTCGAGCGCCATTTTGAACATTGTGCAATTAATGCATTGCTTGCGGGACAGTCTCACAAAAGTACACTTGATTTGGATATTAAAGTGAATCGCGGCCACAGCATACATATCATTATTGATGCTGTGAAATAATTGCAAAATATATATTTTTGATTTTATATATTATAACCCTCTCCCCACCCCCACTCGGCAAGATCGTCCCAATGCTCATTCACAAACAATTGGCATTGGGTGCAGAACTGACTATTTTCACAATGAGAGCCAAGTCGATTGGATATTTTGAAGAGGTAGTGTCCGAAATATATGTGTGATTTGTGTTAAGGGAAGGTTAATTTGTCGAATGAATGTGATGTACAATATATAGTGGGACTTTTCCAGATAAGCATTACCTGAAAATGTAAATACAACGACAAAGAGTGACCAGTTGTAGGCCCCAGAAATAGTATTTTGTATCAGACACAGCAGTCGCCCTGAGGCAATGAAATAAGGGTCAGCAATAGGCTGAGTGCCAAGCGCCCCACTGCGTCAAAGACGAAGCTCAATGGAGAAGGTTGCCCCGATAGTGGATACAGGTCCTAAAGTATTGGCAAGTTTTTACATTAGTGCTAACCAAATCTGAGCAGTTTACCTTACTCTTAAGAGAATTTTGCTTGCAGTATGGTTTGTATTTGTTTCTGTAACCAGCAATTTTACTGTTTTGCGGGCTACTCACGAACCTTGCCGGCAGTTTAAAAGGACTTGTCAATCACATTTGTGCACGCGCACTTATCAATTCTTGGATAATATGGTTTGCGCCAAGTTTCCGTTGCGGCCGCAGAAATGCCCCAAAATGCGGCTGAAAAGAAATACAAATTGCATATATAGTCATCACATATGCCTCAAAAGTAAGGTACATTCGTGTGAAAAAGGTTATGCATTGGATATATCTGCAAGTAACAATCCATTGTTGCAATTTTCACAAAATCAGGTTCCATAGAGTAAAGTTGATAGACTACAATTAAGTACTGAACATTTGTTTTTTTTTTTACCTGTTCACTGACTTTAAGCCCTACTATTGTTTTACCAGTGTTTCCACCCACTCCGGGTGATCCACGTGTATT
Source organism: Hermodice carunculata (assembly GCA_964020975.1). Taxonomy (NCBI): domain Eukaryota; kingdom Metazoa; phylum Annelida; class Polychaeta; order Eunicida; family Amphinomidae; genus Hermodice; species Hermodice carunculata. The sequence goes on along the minus strand of OZ026615.1, from coordinate 1,183,346 downwards.
TCTAGTGTGTATGACTTTTTTGCCACATTTATTGACTTTTTACAACCAAACCTAACAACTGACGGACTGCACACAGTGATATTAATGGCAACGCTCATCATCTACCTCGTCTCTGTTCTGCTCATCCCGCCTGATCCCACAATCAATTTCCAGATCACCTCAACCACTCGAGAATCCCTGGACCCTTTTATGTTTCATTTGAACTTTAACAGTTACTGTCTACCATGGGAGTCTATGAATGTCCTGTACCACGCTTTCCCTAGCTTCACATCTTGCTAACAGTTACTCCTGGAACAAACTCTAATATACTTCACTTCCACAAGAACTATATTATTTCACACACTTTCTTCTCCTCCTTCTCATCGCTGATGGATCGTATAATCCTGGCTCAAACTGCAAGCATCCTTGTGGCATTTGTGCTAAAGCAGTGCGTAAAAACCAACGCGGTATATGTTGTGACATTTGTGAGACGCGGTGTCATTCCCACTGCATAAATATTCTGTACTTTACCTACTTTAACAGACTCTTTTTTTCAATGATACCTCCAAATTCTTTCAATTTCTCTCTAAATGGCAATAGGAGATATGCACATTAACTGGGATCCTGTGCTGCCACCTAGACTGCAGCAAGGAACTTAACAGGAAGGGGGGCACTTTTGTGTGTTAAGCAGGACCAAATGAGCTTCTGGGATAACAGGAGTAACTTGAGAAAGCAAAATGCTTAAGAAAAGTCATTCACTAAGTTTTAAAATATACAAGATGCTAACCATATGTAGAAGTTTAATTTGTTTAGTGGAGAAACTGTTATTTCTGGATAGTTAAGTAACATAACTATTTCTGCCACTGATTAAAGTGTGTGTGTCGACACACACTTTAATCAGTGGTTTAGCCAGCCATAAGGGGCACCCACCTCTAAATATGTCTGATGGACATTCTGATAATCTCCATGTTAAATTTGAAAACCCACATGTTGGGGTAGCTGAGTCCATATTGCATGGCTATGAAAGTTTCAAACCGGATGGGCTGGTGTCACAGAAGGAAAATGCTGTTGACCAGAAGGCAGTGGTGATCCTAAGGGAGACTGGTGTTGCCCAGTCTTTACTGTTGGAAGATGTATTTCCTTTGTCGAATGAAACTTATCAAAAAGCCAGTGTATTACTTCAGGGTGTTGAGGGAAATTACATAACAGTCCTGCTTCACAAAGTTTACCTGAAGTCTATGCAAGGGCATTCAATTCGGACAAAATTCAGTGGCCCTTATCTGGTTGACAGAAAGTTGAATGATGTGGATTATATAATATCTACACCACATAGGAGGAAAGATAAACGGCTTTGTCATATCAACATGTTAAAATAATACCATAAAAGAGGAACACCAGTAGGAATTGTCAGTGTAACTACTTTGAAGGATGATGGAAGTGATAGTGGGGATGATGAGGATGATCCATTCTCAAATGAAGACTTGAGTTCTATTTCCAGTGTAAAAATGCAAAAATTTGACGTATTAAAACAGCGAGATCAGTCATTTGGAGCCTACACAGCAAGCTGATTTAGCAAAACGTATTCATGAGTTTGAACATTTAATCTCAGACCAGCCTGGTTGCACCTCAATATTATGTCATGATGTAGATGTACTGGTATTGTGGTACTATGGTAAATTGCTTAATTTTTGGGTGTATAAATTTTCACACTCTTGTGTATTTTTGACATTTCACTGTAGTTTTAATTTCACTCTTTTGGACATAATTCCTATTAAAAAATTGGTAGAACACTATTTCACTGTGTTTTTATTTTCACGGTTCCGTGCCATCAGCGTAATAAGCGAAAATAAGAATACAATGAAGTCAAAGCAATTTACAGTATACACAATTTCTGCCAACTTGTAATCTTGGCAACACGTACTCAATTTACTGCACGATGAGTCATTGATTATCTAGATTCATTACATCTGAGTTTGATTGTGTATGGCAGTTAAGGGTAGTGATGTATGCTAATAGTTTTTGGCTAGCGGTCATCTTGGGGCATCGTAAAATTCAAAGTAGAACCAACTGGTCATTCAAATAGGCCCCAGCGCATTTACGCTCCCACGCGAGCGGACAAATCGTCGAATTTCACTACCTATCACAGGAAGCCCTTGTACGTCTCCATCCTTATGGCTGAAACATTCAAAACAAACCAAGCACATGCATAGACGCGTGGGTTTGAAAGTTTTAATAGTAGGATGTATCAGCTGCTTCTCCAAGTTTTACTCTTTCTCACCAATAATAATAATAATAATAATAATAATAATAATAATAATAATAATAATAATAATAATGATAATAATAATAATAATAATGATGATGATGATAATAATAATAATAAATAAAATAAATAACTTGACAGAATTATGACACTGCACGTGTAGATTCAAATCTGAAACTCCGAGCAAACGTTTTCTATAGATACTTTCATGATGGTGTAGCTTGGATAAAATAGTGATACTAAATACATATATCTGTTTAATTGTTAGGAAAATTGTTTAGTCTTTTTGTAACCAACTAGTAATTTTCCAAAACCAATAATTAATATGCACAAATGTCTGGCCTGTGGGGTCAGCTCAGTTAAATTGGGCACAATTGCAAATAGGCTGAGAAACCTCTTGTGATAGTTTGCTGAATGTGTGTGTCGTTCGGATTCCGTAACATTGCTGACTATTTGATTAATCACACAATGCAAATTAAGCCCAATAATAAACCAACAGAGATATGGATGGGATATGTACTTTTTTTCGAACAGAAGCAACATGAAAAGCCTTACTTTCTTGTTGCTTCTGTTTGAATGAAAAATACATATGTTTGTCATATCAGTAAAAAAAGTTTGTGAGTGCCTTTGGATTTGAATGTACAGCTTTATAACACATTTTTGGGTAATGCAAAATAAGAGACCCATTCATTCATATATATGAATGTCCTATGAAGAAAACTGCAAGTTGTTAGACTTAGTATTTTGTGTGTGTAAGAACATGTAAATAAGGGATATGCAAGAGTTTGCACGGGCTCTTTGAGTTAGTTTTTTTGACAGCAATGAAAGTAAGAAAATAACAGTTAATTGTAAAAAAAAGTGTTAGAGTAAAAAAAGAAAAAAAAATCCATAATCACAAGCTATGCTTATGCCGACCATATTAGTCTCGAAAAACACTTGTGCTACCTTCTTTGCAATTTATGGAAATCGACATTTGTAACCTAAAATTCTTTGTGTATGATTTGAGACACGAGTGTCCCCCCCCCCCCGTCGAAATGTGTTATGTTATTCTAGTTTATTGACCCCATTTTAATGAATGCATAATACTCTGTGGCACTCTGCTTCTTTGCCGTGGTCCTGACTAGCAACCAGGCGGCCTTTATTAACAAATAAAAAAAAAAACCCACTCAGGCCTATCCCACTGTTGCAGCTTTGCGCTCGGCATGCCCACAGCCCCTGCCGGTGTTGTCAATCAGCAGGGCCATAGGACCCCCAAAAGGGTTACCTTCTCCGTTCCCTTCCACCTGGTAAATCCCTTGTCAAACCTTAAATCAATGCCACATGCTCTTCTTCTCCTAAGTGCAGGTCTTCTTCTAAGCCCTTACAGTTATGACCCTTATTCTGCCATTTCCTAAACATTTTTTTCCTTCATCTCTCTATACGCATCACATCATACCGGCCAATAGTCTACCATCTCATCTGCTTCCTGGGAACAAACTTTACACTTACCATTGCTACCTGCAGTCCATTTTTGTCTTCTCTTTTCTAAATTGATAACTCCCTACTCTGGAACAAAACATTGGGTCTCTTCCCTTCATCCCAGCATGTACTTTTCTTTGGCTTCTGTAAAACGTTGTATGCATTTAGTGTACTTTTTTCCTCGCTTCTTTTCTCCAGCCTTTCTTCCATTCTTCTGTCACTTCCCTAGATGTGTTTTCCAATCTTCAGCCTCATAAGAACCTTTCAATTCATACCTTTCTGCTAACTTACCTATGTGTTTGACCCATCTTGTCTGTTCTGTAACAGCTTCATCATATATTTTTCTGCACCACCTGTCATCAGTTATTGACGGTAAATATCCCCAGTAGTTCAACTTGGCTTTGGCAGTTCTGTCAGTTATGATATTCTATCCGAACTCCCCTAAGACTGCTTGTGTTGTTGTACATGGCAGTGCTCCCAGAATCCATTTTCCCATTTCATGCTTTGCTTTCTTCATACTCTGGACACATACCCCTCATTTAGGTTGACAGCATCTAAACCATATATCATTGCTGGTATTGCTACTCTATCTGCAGCACTTGAGCTGTGAATTAGCTATTCAAACTCTTTATTGCTGTGGCTTTTATCATTTAATTCCTTTGTATAGTTCACTTTCTGCTTTATATTTTCAATATGATACCTGAACATACCTTTACCTGTTGCTTTTATATTTACCCCAAGATACTCATATTCATCTACCTCTCCAATTTCAATTAGATTATTCTCCACCCTCTGGAATTTGGAATTTCCAAGTCTCCATTTTCTATTGCCATCTGGTTTCTATTGTAGTGTCATAACTTGGTTTTTGTCTTGGCTAAACTGTAACCGCCATTTATTCCCATAGTGCTCTACAATGTTTAACATATCCTGCAACTCTTTTGGAGATTCAGCCATAAGCACAATGTCATCTGCAAAAAATAGCCCAGAGATTTTTTGGTGCCCTATTGTTACTCGCCAAGTAGAGACTCCATTATCCTCACCATACGGTCATAATCTCAGGGGTATGAAAATATTCTGAGTGCGAGAGCACTGATGTTGCTTGTGTAGTAATTCTAGACAAGAAGCATCAGTGCTCTTGCACTCAGAATATTTTCATACGCCTGTGGTCATAATAGCATCAACCTATATATTATAACGTATGCACGAAATCGGCAGCTTGCCTGGAGAGACTCAGTCCTACAAAGTCATGATTTCCTACAATAATAGTGGGTGGTGGTTTGGGAGTTTACTCAAGGACGTATATAAGTCTTTCTAGACTTAGCAGATACACATTTCGGATATACATACTGTGTGGACTGGGAGTTTTGATCAACTTTACTCCAGTACGTGTCATGTATCCAGATTGGTGCTTCCCACCATTCTCACCCTGCCCTGGCGTGCATATTGCCCCACGCCATGGGCAAGGACAAACAAAACCTTTTGGATCCAGAAAAGTTGCCAAGTGTGCTTTGTAGACACCTATGTTAGCCTAGATCAGGGTTCTTAACAGAGAAAACTGGAGTGACATGGCTAAGCTTAGGAGATTCCTGGAACTAGCCAAAAGAGGTGCCAAGAACTATGCTTCACTTGCTAGGAACCAGGGTAACCCGAGACATAGTAGTCCCTGAAAGCATAACCTAAAACTTGCTGCAGCAAGGCCTGCCTCGAACCTGAGAAAACATCTCTGACTGAATTCCACAGATGACAGGCAATGTGAACACTGTGCAACATATGGCTATGAACAATGTGAGGAATACAGCGATCATTAATGGAAGGACCATCGCCAATATGCAGATGGACACTGGAATCAAGGGTCCAATTGCTATTAGTTTGTCAGTTAAGAAAGACGCTTCTGAGACAGAATTAACATATATTGCTTTCATGCACCTTGATTAACTGTAAGGCATTTAAGCAAATTGCAGATTACATATGCGAACTGCTACATGACGTTGATATTGTCTGCGTCTCAGAAACATGGCTTAGACCTGGAGAACTGCCTATTATTCATGATACTTTATCTTTTAACTACTCTTTAGATATCACAGTATTTGCAAAATCGAGTATGTTAGAAGTTGATACTGATTACAGTGGTACACTCTTTGGTGGTGTTGCAGTCATCTGCAAAAAAGGGAAGATTCTGAGTTTCTTTGAGTTAGAAACAAGCAGTGACTAAGTAATTGCATTCAGCATGTGGTTCTGATGGTAAAATGGTACAAATGTTTACTTCTGTATACATGCCATTCTATAATGGAAGCCTTTATCAGACCAATGTTTTCATTCTGACACTGAACACCATTCAGAATTTATTGAACTAACATGCTATATTAACCCCTGTGAGACTTCTTGGGGATTTCAGGGCTCTACTGCGCTGAGAATATAAGTTAAATCACCTGTGGTACCATAATAAGGGTTTTGATAGACATAGTAGTGTATTGTACCTTATGTTCTATCAGTGTCCGAATCATAGTTATTTTTGTTTAGCAAACAATCATTCCACATGGACAGACCATATTCACAGTACCAAAAGTGATATACAGAACATTGTTAGCTGTCAGATTGCTCCTCTCAGCTCTGGTTATTTGAGTGACGACTTGCCTATGGTAGTAAAGATAAAAGTTCCTCTACCTCAACACAGCGATGGACATGTAAATGGTCCTAATATTTCTTGTAACTGGGGCAACCCTGCAAGGAATGCAAGCAATAATTCCACTCTTGTACAAAAACTCTTTGATCTACCTGTGATAGATGTATCTGATAAATCATCCAGAGACAAAGTGGGTGACATTGTAGAATCTTACATCTCAAAGTTAAATGATGCTATGAAGGAAGCCTCTGTTGATGCCAGTATTTCTAGATGTAATAGACATAAATCTAAATCTTACTGGTGTGCAGACTAAAGTAAACTCAGAGATCAGAAACGTTTCTGGTGGCAATTATGGATAGATAATGGTAAGCCCCACTAGGGTCCTGATTTTGAATGCTGGTCAAGAAAGATTTCAGACGACTGTCCAGACAATGTATTAATAAACAGGTGGAAGTTAAATATTCCAAAAGTAACTCTTTGTTCCAAGATAGGAAAATGGCATACTTCTGGAATTCCTTGAAGAAGTGTACTAGAAACAAGCCTCTCTCTGTGCTTATGTGTAATCAACTGATGGATTACTTCAGTAGCATTATGCAAGACAGAAATCCGACCTTTTCAGATGCTCAACAGAATATTCACTCATTTGTTGAAGAGGTATTTTATTAAACAAGCACATGAAAGATTTGACATCACAGTGTCTGTGGATAAGTTTGACTTATTGATATGTAGCCTATATGTAAGCCTTGAGCAGGACCATATGGGACCTTTTTTGTTCATTTAGTACATGGTAAGTCTATGACACTCAAATAATACCTAGCTGCATTCTACTCCATTATTTTCTCATAGAGTATGGTCTCTTCAGTTTTTGACCACTGGTGTAATTGTACCAATTTTACAGAAAGCAACACTAAACCCGAATGAGGTGGCCAATTACAGGCATATGTCGTTAAGTATGTGCCAAATTGCTAAAATGTTAATGCTACCTGAGGATAAAGTTACTGATAGCCAGTTTGGGTTCCCCACAGGCCGAAACATATCTATATACGGTGCTTTGTTAAATGATATTTTAGCTTACTTTATAAACGGCAAAGCACCAATGTTAATTGCCAATCTCAATGCAGAGAAATGTTTTCGACTTAATTTGGTACAACTGCTTATTTTACAAACTTTGGGATTGAATACCATGTGCCCATTGGGTATTTCTCTTCAGATGGTACTCTGATTTACTGGGTATTATAAAGTGGAACAGTGAGTACAGTGAAACAAAAAGTTTTTTATGTTTTCTTACACAACTATGAGTCGTTCTGTAGTTTTAGCATTTAAGTTTACATGTGTAGTGCTAAATGCTCTTTGGATCATAAATATACTTGTGACCCCTATTGCTAAAGGAACAGTCACTTAATGAGACCAAGTAATGTGTGTACAATGGAGTTCACGTATCAAGATCGACACGCAAATTCAGTCCAATTTCCAATCCATCCAAATATGAAAAGTAAACGTGAACATAACCAATTACATATAAGTTCTGAACATTTATCAAGTTGTGCATCTGCCATCAAACTCCAAACACACAACATCTACAAAATGGTAATGACTGTCATGAAAAATAGAAGCGCAAAACAGTTTTCAATGGTGTAAAAGAAACTGCACCAAATTCCGTGTAATCCAGATTCAACCATGATCAATATCGCCAGCCACCAAACAAGCCACGTTAAAACCCTGTAAGATCACTATGGACATACACCAGACAAAAATATAAAGGGGAGGAAAACATGTCTATCCTGAAAGGTACTAACTAAAAGTTAGTAGTAGCTCAAATCGATTTGATGCATGCAGCTCTTAACTTTAAGAGGAATCTTGCTCCATACATATACTTTTAAATTGCTGATTACAATTAATACTTGCTCATAATCTCATTTATAAAATTTTCAAATCTGCCTTACATTTGTACAATAAGAACGTATTTTTATGTACAAATTTCATTTTTTTTTTCAACTTCATTTTTGAATATGCCTTATTTACCAATTTATCAAATAAATATGCATGGCAGAATTCGAAGTTGTCAAAATCAGTGCATACTCTAGCAAAAGCAATCGACTGTGACACATACAACAGGGCCAATAGGAATATTACTATCCATGTGAGGGTAGTTAACAACATAAAACTGGAAGTAATCTCGTTTGTAATACAGTATAAACTTTAATTCATCATAATAATTAAACATCATATTATTCGAGTATGAACATTATGAGTCATTTTCTTTTGTTTCCTTTAGTTCTAACTCACTTGGATATATTGTTAAAATGCATTGTTTGAAATAAATTTATTACTGATGCTGAGTAGGTCATCAATATATCGAAAGGTCAGTCCAAAAGATTTACCATGATGGTCTTTCATTTGATTGCAAAACGGATTTCAGATCTCTATGTGGAATGGATGTGTATACATCAGGAAAGTCCAAAGATAAAATTTGTTTGTATGGTAATTTATCATTAACACCATTCAACTGTTCCAACAAAAGTTAGGAGTTGGGCAAAATCCAAAGCCTGTTTACACCAGTAGTTGCTTCTATTCTGAATGTTATGTATTGGCAGGTGATGGTAGTAAGGGGATTTCCGAACTGGGGTACTGTGCATTTTTATTTGCTATACTTACGTGCTGGAAGCCTTTTTAATTTCTGTAATTTGTATCAACCATTATTTGTACATTTTCTTAGTTTCCAAGCATTGTGCCAGGGCCAAATTATTACTGGTATTATCATACTGGGAGCCCTCCTTACCCCCCCCCCCCCCCGCATTTTGGAACACAATGGTGATCCCATTTGCCCTTGACAGTCAAGGTCAATAGACAAGGAAACCCTTAAACACAGCCGTAATGATCATATATCTATATGTATAATAAGACATAAATTACCACTATGATATATGATCAATTCATCAAATTCTTGAGTGTATCAAGTGGGTTTTCTTGGCCAAATTAAGGACACTTCAGACACCAAAAACCTTTGCATGGCCAATTTTGAAATTTTAACGGTTTTTACAAGATGAATGTCCTTTCTATTAGTTGTCAAAATTTCGAGCTTTTAACTAAAGTAGAAATATGAGAAAAACGCCAAAAACCACACGGGCATGTGAACATCCGAACGTCCATGTGTCATTCTTTTGGTTTTCACCCGTCAATCATACTTAACAGCCTGTCACGTGGCTGCAGGTAGCAACGGCCCATGGCACAAAGACAGTGGTATCAGGGCGGCAATGCGAAATAAGGCAGCATGCCGAAAGTATGCTTGTGGGCAGGGAAAAGATGCAAACATGGTAACATATCATAGCGTTAGTGGTTTACTTTATAGTTATCTTGCTTGTTTTGCGTTCTAATGAAGGGAGACTTTAAATGTTCAAGAGGAGCGGGAATCGTCAGATGATGTCCCTTCAAACTTCAAAGGCCGTGCCGCGATGGATTACCCCAGTGGTCCTGCACACCAAAGCTGGCGGGGGAAAAAAACTTACACCCTAATCAACGATACCCACGCACATAATAATACTTTATCGGAACCCAGGGATGAGGAAATAAAAGTACAAATAAACACATTGAAATAAGCATAAACGTGAACACAAGAGAAAACACACAAACTAGCGTTACAAAGCTCAGGTTGGAAAGAGAAATGAAACTCATTGAGAAAATAACTACAAAATAATGACAAGCTAACCAAGTAAAGTGTAAAGACAAGTCTAACAAGCTAACTACATAAAGTATACAGATACAAGACGAGTAAATACAATAAAACACAATCCCTAAAAATGGGGTGAAGAGGTAGGGGGCGGAAGACCAAACCCGCCATCCGTGCACTGACCATGAGCGGCCGCAGGCCGCCCCACCGAAGCAAGGCAAGGCAACACAACTTTCGTTGCCAGGCTAGAGGTCACGGGGCCGGAAGGGCCGCCTCCATGACGTCACACTTTGAAACCAGACTGTCGCTATCGCCGTTTGACAGATCGCTGAATAATGTTTTCCGTACTTCAAAGGCTCTTTTATTCATGTGATTGGCCAAGAATTGATTGACAACCTCCCCAAATGTTCAGGGACAATATTTGCTACGTTTTGTACAAATATCAACTCAACTTGAGCAAATGGTATTGTTTGAGAGGCCAATGATCAACATCAAAGGCCCTTGAAGCTTGTTTTCTCAGAAAGGATAATAGGACGAGAGCCCCACCTAAGAATGGTTATTCCAAGAAAACGGCTGGGCGAAATTTAATCCGGTTAACGGCTTTTGATTCTTTAATGTCTGAACCGCAAAAACGATTCAGCGATTTTCTAAATTTTGCTTCGTTCTTTTTCTATAAAATGAAGAAAATGAACATCTTGAAAATCAAAGGGAAAATTGAAACGTCAAACTTTGAGGATGGATAACAGAAAAACGAAACCAAACATAAAATATCGCAGGATCGTTTTTTGTTGCTAATATGTCAGGATTAAGATCCAAGTGTAATTATGATTTTATCACAAATAATTAGTGACTTATATCGACATTTATGGGGTGGATGCTTTGCGGTCAACATTCAATTGTTTATTCAACAATTAACATCACAGACACCCAAATACGGAACATATAAATTCTTTGGAGTATGACGAGTACACACATATATGATATGTTATTCTAACGCAAATACATTTTGAGCTAGGATTGACTAAAGTGGGATTTATTTTTGGTGTCTTACCTGTCCTTAAGAAGGCTGAGAAAGGAGGGATAATAGAGATGCATGTAAAAATCTGTATGGAGGAACAAAATCTTATTCTGACAGTAACAAAATTAGCTACTGAACATGTTATTATAAAATTAAAGTTGCTAAAAATCGATGTAAGCTTTATGCAGTCACAGGAATGAACATGGAGCAGAGAAAATTCAAATGACACATATGTGGAAAATATTGACTGAAAAGGAACGTGACAGGGCTTTAAATTTTAGTTAAGTTAATAACTTTATTCGCAATACAGCAACTGCACGGCACAACTTCAGAGAGATACCAGTTTGCATGCCCAAAGACAATGGATGGATGAAGTTTATTTCTTTACAAACACATGTATATATGTATATGCATACACATAGCATGGATCACTGGAAAAGCCAAGCTTACTCAGTTGAGATCTATAACAAATTTCATCAAGATCACATTCATAGCAACATTTAATATATATTATGAACAGCTGTAAAAATTCTGATTGTCATCTGTGACATTTCTTTGTAGACAGATAGGTGTGTCAGCAGTCCTGTATTCACCAAAGGCCACGTGCTAATCACTACAGGTTACAAGCAAAGCAAGCAACAGGTTTTTGGGATTTTTAATAGGAATAACACTTGAATTAAGCAACTTTGCCTACCATGCTTAACCATGAAATACACCCCAATGAAGTTGAACCATTCATAATGCAGCAAAATATATTAACATTGTACATCTGAAAGTGGCACTTCCTACTTTCTGAGGAAGCCTGCAGCATGGCTTGCTGAATTCTTAACATACTTTACATATTTAAAGATTTTGGGAAAATTGTACATTTGTGAATTAAAGAGCATTGTTCAGTCAGATCCTGATAATTATATTCCAAGTTAGTTGTTGTTTTTCATCAGTGATATTAGGGTCCCAAGGTGAATTAAAATATTGTATATAAAATGCACAGTTCTTGCCATTTTTAAAGGCATGTCAGCAGTAGGCAGCCTTCAACATGATGATTTCAGCGTGCTTAGTGGTTGCAGAGTTGCATAAGTCTTATCCCAAGTACTTTATAAACTTGTACGAATACATAATCTCTGTTCCATTGTTTTGTGTTCTTTTACGCTTATCACTCTGATAAAGAAGGTAACTTCTCCAGCTGGGTGCCTCTGGGTTGCTGTGGCACATCAGGGGCACAAAAACATGCAGTTTTTTTTGCAACAGATTCTTGTCATTATATGCCTAATGAGTTGAACTTTTCTAGCGATATAAGGCCAAACAGGAATTAAATATGCATTCAAAATACACAGGTCTTGTTCGAAGTTTTAAGGAGATGTCAAAAGGATGAAATAAATACTTAAACAAAAACATTCATAACAAGTATAAAAATGATCAGAAAAAGCTTGTTTTCAGTGCACGTGTGGTCTGTTTCAAGAACCAGCTCTGCGAAACATTTGGCTCAGCTGTGGTCCATCTTTCTTGAGATATTTTGGTAACATCCTCCTCTTGGCACCACTCATATGGCCTTCAATGAAATACTTTAAAACAATCATTTAAGAACAAAATTGATCAGAAGAAGCTGGGTTTTAATAGATGCCTGGTTCATCTTTATAGATACAATTCTGACAAAATTTGGTGGAGCTGTGGTGAGTTTGTTGAGTTACTACAGTAAGGTCAAGGCTGATGGTCATCGGGACATATGACACTGGGGGCAACAATACTCTAAAGGGCTTAATGTGCTGGAAGTAATGAAAGGGCTTTCATTTATTTACTGACTTTTTTAAATCTGTGGGGTTTCCATTGTCTGCTACGTGTTTCTTAATCTGCCCCTAAGGCAAATGGAGCAGGTTGTACCAATTAAGATATAAATACTGCCCACAGCGTTGTGACTGCCTTATTCAATCACTTTGTGTGAGATATGTCGTAATATAGCTGCATCATTAGTGAGGACTGTGACCAATTAAAGGGGTATTATGTAAATAAAGTGATGAGCCTTTGTGTTGAAAGATCTATTTGAGAATACTAATTATGATCATGAAATCTGTCAGCAAAACACAGTGACATTCTGCAAGTAATTGACAACAAGGACAATTACGTCTGCAAACTAAAACCTGCTGGTACAGCTGTATATGATATCACGTATTAGTTACAGACAGCCTGTCTTCAAATATTTTAGGAATATGTCAGGCAACCATAGTTTATAGCCTGTCTACAAAAGTGAGACATTTATGTCAGGCAACCATAGTTTGTTACTTGTTGGTCTGCTGTGATGTCTGTCCAAAAACTTTTTTTTGGCCCATCACTATCTGATCTAAAAACAGCCAAGATCTCTTAGAACAATGTACTTGAATCACTGCTCCCATAATGTAACACCAAGGCCGGCAATACCGTTCTACTTCTGTAGATCGCTTAACTGTGATCTTTCAACACAGGTGGTCTCTAACCATTTCCTCCAGAAATGAAGACTGGGTCAACAGCCTCCCATGGGGCAGATTGGGCACAGCTCAACCTTTCGCAAGGAAAGGTGTTGATTTAGGTATGCTTTTTAATGGGGTCTATGTGCAATTCTCATTAAAAGTGTCTTTCATCACCATATAAATTAAAGGTGAAAAATGCTGAGATCGGTTCAATGCATTTTGATGAAACAAATATGCATTGAGGCTTTGGTATTAATACTAATAATTGACTTTCATTTCTTAATGCACTTATGCGCTTAATTTAGGCAATTAGCGATTCTCTTTTCAGTTTAGGTCTGGCATCAATAAAGTATAGGGATGAATCGGTCTATAGAGAAAGGTTGGTCTTCAAAGACAGATACCAACAAACAGCTGGCAAATGAACGATTGGATCTTTTCCTTTCTGTTTATCTACATTGCATGAGCCAATGACTGTACTATGGTTACACCTGGCTGCTATTGTGACTGTATACATGTACTTACCACACTTCTCCTCATCTGTTCCTTCTGGACATTCTAGCAGAAAGTTGCATACCGGAGTTAGGCCCAGAGTCTCCACTGATGTACATATATTTCCTGAAAGGACACTGGCATCTGCTGGAAGTACAGGGAAATAATACAGTACAGTTAAACATGGAACCAATTAGCACCACAACATATTATTGCATCAAAAGAACACATAGTGTTTAGTCCCCAACAAGTGCTTACCAGTGACCTGTTGCTGTCTCCCCACCCAATACCCATTTACTGTGCTACTTCTGCTACGGGATTAAGTAGTAATGAACAGGGACTCAGTTAATGTAATAATAAAAGGGGGTCAAGTAGTGACAGATGTTCTATCTAGCATATTTTACAGTTCACAATCTGTCTGCCAGTATCTTTGCCACTCAAAAAAAAAAAAATAAACCAAAACAAAACAAAACAAAAAAAAACACAAAAAACAAAAACAAAAACAAAAACAAAAACAAACAAACAAACCACAAAACAAAAGAAAAGAAAACAAAACAAAAACAAAAAACAAATATAAAAGAAATTATAACAAGTTATTATGCTTGTCACAGTTCCCATATTCGTAAATTTGAAAAACCACATTGATGTCTGTACACTTTCTTGCAAGAAAGTACTACATATACTGAAATAGTAAATCTTTAGGAAGCTAAACTATTTCTGTGTATAATGTAATAATGAATCATTAGGAAGCTGAACTGTTTAATGCACCACGTTGATTTTTCCCATACTTATGTATTTACTGTAACCTTGATAAATATCTAGATTATTCTTTCACGAATTTCTGATTAAATAGTTTAGAAAAATATATTACCCATGTTTATAATTTTCAACCCAACAATCAGAGCAAATCAAATTACAGCAACAGGCAGAGATTCAGAAAGCACCAAAACATCAACATTCATTTTCCAATGCCAATGTGAAGAAATAATTTTCACTCCTGACTTGAGGCAGGCAGTCATCCACAAAAGGCAACTGGTGGTTTGAAACCAGTCCTCTAAACCTCTGAAACACTCTTCATTAACTAAATAGTTCAGAAAAACATTACCCATAAATTTGAAGCAACATTGACAACAAAGAGATTCAAGAATTACCAAAACATCAACATTCAAAATCACACAGAGTGCCATTATTTTGTAAGCTGTATTTGTGATGATTTTTGAGACCCTGCTGGTTGCCAGAGTCAGAAGACAGTGTGGCAGCCTTGGCTTGGATCTAAAAGTTGTAGTGTGCATCATGTTAGCACACAATACACTTTTTGAAAGAAGAGATTTTTTTTTATCATATACACATTGGTCCCTCCTTTGAGAGACTAATTCTAGGGCATGTTCAAAAGTGTTCACACGAAGAAGGTGGTCTTTCAGAGGTTAAAAATAATGGAAAATAAACCACAGGGAACCTCGAAAAGTGAATAAAAAGGCAGGTGCCTCTCTTTGAAGTGGTCTTTTGAAGATGGAATACTGTTTGCATGTAATACATGTAAAAATAACAATGGCGGTCTCATTGCATGGTAATAAATAGTGAGTACCCCACCAGAGTTCAATGGTATCTATAGTTCTTAAATTTATGAAGGAATTATTGCTCAGATAAGTTTTTGTATCATAGGATAAGGTGTCAAAGGTAAAGGTCACAGTCACCTACTTGAATGTTGATGACACACTGCTAACCAAAGAAATATCCCTACACCAAGTTCATTATTTCTAGTCCTTACAGTATAAGAAATATGGCCGGGACAAGCATTTTTATGATGCAGTCAAAGGTAAAGAATACACTGACATATGTTTTGTAGGTGACAAAATGTTATCCGTAAGTATCCTCAAACTGGTCACAGTGACCTAAGTTTGGTAGGTGACATATTACTATCCCAAAATCTATCTGTACACCAAGTTTGGTATCTTACGTTCTTATAGTGAAAAAATATGGCCTGCATAAGCATTTTCTATGATTGGGTTAGGGGCCAAGGTCAATGTGACTTATTCTAGTACTTGCAACACTGCTATCCTATTTTGTTTCTGTCCCAAAATGCTTGTCCAGGCCATATTTCCTATATAATACTTAAATTACAAAATTTGGTCTGCAGATACCTCCTGAGAAAGGGAAATGTTGTGAACCAAAATTAGGTCACCTTGACAGTTGACCCTGAACCTTTGATCAAGCATGTAATGCTAATATTGACCGTATTCCCCTCACTGCAAGAAAAAGATACCAACAGATGCTGTGCAGAACAACAAAAGGATGGAAGGACAGACCGATGGCATGGGGTGTAACTTGGATACTCCACTCTGGGTTTGAGCAGGCAGTGATAACAATAATAGTTATGGACTTTTTTATGAGAGCAAAACATGTTGAGCAGTGCTACACACGGCCTTTCATTGTAAGTACGTGTATGATGAAACCAGAATATTAAAGATGATTTGATTAAAAGAATGACACAATACAGATATGGTGAAGAGTGTCACAGGTACAACCAAGAAGCAAACTTGCTCCACCTTGAGTTATACATTTTCAAAAAACTGACCAACCTTTCCCAACTTATAAGCCACTCCCTTAGAGAAGCCAGCTGAAGTAATGCTCTTGGAAGTCAATGTCCAAACCAGGGGCATCCACTGATGTGCTGATGAAGCTGATGCCCTCTTGAACTGTTTCAAGAGAGCTAAGGGTCTCTTCCGTCTGTCCTCTGGAGGCTGGAAAATGGAAGGGACTGTCCAAAAGTGAAATACCAAGAACACAAACTCGCTCAAGAGAGTGAGACTTGACTTGGAGAGATTCACAATTAGGCCTAACTTTGCACACAGATCCCTTGCAACTGTATGTCTTTCACTAGAAGGCTCTTGTTGTAAGACTGCAGAAGCCGATCATCCAAATTAATATGCAATTGGATCCCTTCCAAATGTACAAATGTGGTCACTGCACTCATGACCCAAGTAAAGACCAGCAGTGCCAGTGCTAGGCCAAATGGCACTAGAAAGCCTTGCCATTGGCAGCAGAGTGCAGGAATTTCTGAGACTGCTTGGCCATGGAAATGTAAAAGTAGGCATCTTTCAGGTCTATCAAGGGTGCCTAATCACCTTGTAACATTGCCACCATGATGGTGGCTGTGGTCTCCATCTTGAAGTGCTGTGTGACAAGATAAGAGTTTGGAACTGAGAAGTCAATGACTGGCTTTTGTCGACCATAGAGATGACTGCAAAAGCCTGGGGACGCATTATCCAATACTTGCTCATGGGCCTGTTTGTAGGTGTTCAGACAAGCACATTACAGCACACCAAGCTTTTGCATGGCCTCCTTTAAGAGTTCCAGATTAGTCTCCTTGGTAGGCAGATTGAAAGAAAAAGGGACTATCAATGGGGGAGCTGTGTCTGGCAAACTCCAGAGAATAACAATGCTAGACAATGTTTTTCACAAAAGCATCATCTGTGACCCAATCCCATTGGTCCGCAAATGACAATAGTACACTGTCCACCAATCCTTGCTAAGAACAAGGACAGGGATCACAGACTGTTGGGCCCAGAGAGAAATCGAATGACTAGTTTGTGCCTCTAGGAGTCAGACCCCAACTTCTGGCCACTCTTAGGACCAGAAGAGCCTGGCTTGGAAGGCTGGCTGCCCTTCTTCACTGGCTTCTTACTCTGCTTCTGCAGCTTCTGCTGCTGCTGTTGACCATGCACAACCATAGCATGCTGCCGGAAGGAACTCTGTCCCTTGGCAGGCTTCACATTCCACAGCATTGCCCCATAAAGATATCTTTGCTGCTTCTCTTCGGCTATATTGTCCACCCTCTCAAGGAGGGGAACAATTTCCTGGCCAAACAACCCTAGCAGCACTGGATGGAAGAGCTGAAAAGCATATCTGCTTACAGCTATTGACAGCACTGTTGCTGAGACAAACACATTTTGGCACACCAATTCGACATTCACAACTACTGTAATGGCTCCACTGAGCATGTACCCCACAGCACAGCTTCGACACTGCTTGAAGCCCAGCATGGTCTCCAACAACTGCTTGGTGGAGGCTGGTGCCACCAGCTTGTCACACCCCTCTTTCAGAAGACACATGTCAGAACACCCAGAACAGTTACGTAAAGAGCCTATGATGGTCATCACTCATGCATTCTGTTCAAAATGCAAGACGTCAACAGGAGCAAGGAGACTGACTCCACTTCCTTATTATCGCAGTCCTGTATTGGAGCATTGACTTTCACGGGAGCAAAGATGCATACAGACTTGCTGGTCTGGTACGCTCTAACTTTGTCTTTGACTAGGCCATCTCTGGAGGACACACCATCCTGCATGTCACTCACACCTACCAGCTTGAAACCAAATTTCAGATAACGAAAGTGGAGAATTGCACCTCCATTCTGGGGGCCATCTCAACACTCTTGGCTGACATGGGCACAGATCTGGGCTGTGCCACCATGGTATAGCCTCCCGAGGGAGGGTATAGTACATGAAGGCAGTGTTTGCATGTAACAGGGATCTGAGCTTCTCTGCCTTAGAGAGAAATCAGTCGCCGCAGTCTGCCACCTCCTGGCTTCTTAACCCTCTTAGCAGTGGCAAGAAGTGGCCACTATTTGGCTACCTTCCACTCCTCTGCCAAGCAGGAGAAGTGACACCCTTCCTCCTCTGCTTCAGAATCCTCACTCGGATAATCCAAACAATTAAGGTTTAGGATATCTTCTATGGTGGGACAATCTTCAAGATCATCACCAGAGCCAAGGAGCCTTCAGGCACTCCTCTTTAGTCTTTGCCCACGCAAATGTCTGAGGCCCTGGCAAAATGGTGTCCTCAGGCAGCAATGCCATGGGAGTCGCAGATGCAGAGCCATACTGCATCTGCCACATTTTCCACATGCTGACAGTCTCCACAGGCAACAGGCCTGACAGAAGCTCACCCACAGGGGAGGCGACACTGGCCAGCCAGAATACACGAGGCAAATAGGCCTAGGCCTAGGCCCTGCAGAACTGAAGGAGGGACCACTGTCACTGCTCCCTGAATTGGCAGAGTGGCCACCAAACATAAGAGGCTCATGGCCTCTGCGGGGCTGTGTTCAAGCGCTGAAGTGCCCAGGCCTGCTGCTATGTTGGCATGGGTCACTGGAGAGATTAACTCCCCCACAGAAAGAAGATTGACCCCCAGATCAACCTCCATTGGCAAAGGGGAAGACCAGGAGACACCATCTCCTCAGGAACTGTCTTGGTGGTGGGGATAGCAGTGAAGAGCTCCACTCAATACCCATGCCCTCCACTGTCCAGAAGCAGGGCATCTAAGCTAGGCTGCAGCCTGGACACAGAAGGCGAAGCACCCAAACCTACGTCCTGGCACACACCTTTCCTTGGGTGCAGTTACCTCCAATGAGGACTCAATGCTACTCTCAAAGACAGGGCCAGGTGTCTGGGAAGGGTGGGAACAGAAGGATCACTAACTTGATGCCAAGAAGCAGAGGTGTGCTCTAGCCAATCAAACCATTGGCTAACAATGGCACCATGACCCTCATTTTACCCAACAACATGTGGGCTGAGGTTTCCACTTGGACAGCTGCACCTTGCCCAGTGGGAGCAGAAGGGAGCAATCATGCTGAAGGCATCACCCAGGCTACTTCTGCTGCCACTGCCAGTTTCATTTATTGTCATTGTGCCAGTCACTGTTGTCACTGTGCCATCCTGTTGCCTTGCTATCGATGCATGGCTGACAGCAGGACAAATATTCTGGGAGAACCCACTCACCAGACATCTGCTTGAAGGAGCAGTTGCAACACTGGGTGGGACCCTGGGGATGCCCAACCATTTTCCATGGAAAATCTGTGGTAGGCTTCGTATCCCACAAGGGCGCCTTGATTTGAGGACAAGCCTCAATTAGAGGACCAGTCTAAGCCTGGGCATGAGGCTGGCCTGACTTGTGACCCCCCACCCCCAAGGGGTCTTGATTCGAGGACAAGCCTTGATTCCAGGACCAGTTTTTGCCTGGCTGTAAAGCCTGGCCATACCGGTCCAGGCCTGGGCCCTGACCTGTGAGGCCTTGAATTGAGGACCAGTATCCCTTTGTGAGGCACCAAGGCATTGTCCTCGCAATGTGCCTCTGCACATCAGAACCTCCATCATGCAGACCTCACATCTGCCTGATGGACCTTCTGTCACTGAGAAGGGGTCCATCTGGACAAATGTTGCATGGACTCTCCTCAGTGCAGATAAATCAGCTCCTGTACATGTGCATGCAAGAGCAATGTGTGAGAAGGTTGTTCTATCCTGTGTCCTACCTGCTATCCCATGCTATGTCCAAATCCATAACCTGAAGCGACTAAACCGAGGATAGGGCTAGTTTCCCACGGAACTTATCCACTATCACACAACAAAAAGGGAAATAAGAAGATCAAAAAGAATTGAGAAAAAGGGAGCTTCTTATGTGTCCAATGCAAATTGAACCCAGCATAGGGAAGTGAATTGCGCATGCTTGCTGGTAAGCTAGTATGCATTGCTGCCACTAGGAGCGCTCTGCCAGGCCACAGTGCCTGGGGCTCAATGTAGCAGCATGGTATGGCACTGGATCCATGGTAAATTTTATGGGGTCTCTGGCAAAGCACATAAAGTGCCAGGAAACCAGCCTAAGTGACCTACGGTATTGTACTGTTTCTGAATAACAGTTGTTGGACTAATCACTGTTTGACAGATATGGGCTTCAATAGTGGATTTATGGCTTAAGTATCATTTTCTTTTTTATTTTGTTAGCAGTTTCAGCAATATTCATGACATTGTGTGCGGCATGAGTATGATGAGACAACTGATCTGATTTCAGCTCATCAACTGCATTAACACTGCCAAATCCATCACTCTGAACCATGAAACAATAGCTGGAAACGCATATCTGGTATTTTGATTCAAGGCCTCCACTTTTTTTTAACATGACACGTGCTGGGCAGTGGCAACAGAAACTGTTTTGTTTAGGGTGGAAGCCTAATGGAATGTGTAAAGCCACACATGCTGGAACTGTACACAGGGTGAAGCCCCCCCCCCCCAATCACAGTCATGAACCGTTGCATAGCATCGGTAGTATGGGACCAATTCTATAATGGCCTAATGTATCATTGTATTTTATATATGTGTATCAGAATTTAGTGTAATCCGTACATTTAGTAATTAGTTAGACACTATTGAAATTGGGAATTGGAGAAATTGCTAAATGAGCTGCCTTATTAGAAATGCAGGAAGGTTATTTTTATGGCCAGCCAAGATAGATCTCCATGCACATGATTTATTAAGCCTGCAAAGTCCTGGACGGGTCTGTTTGCAAGAAAACCACCAAGATCATTCCGGGTTAAAAAAACTTTTCCAGAGAGCTTCACCACCCTCTGGCCCCTTTATTTACAATGTATAAATGTGAAGCACTTGGAAGCGGATTGACGTGTTCAGATTTTATCATTATTTATAGTTTGCGAGCTAGGGACCTGGTATTTTAAACATATGTGCTTCATTGCGTCATAATAATACAAGACTAGTGTCTGAAACAGTGTAACAGACGTTTGATAATTCATTGAAACTTAAAATTCAAGGTTAACATTCAGCCTTGATTATCAGTAGCATCCATCCTTCTCTGATTCCATCCAAAATGATTGTGTGGACCACCTTTACTATCTGCAATATTTACAGATACCAAACTTGGTGTGCGTGTGTGTGTGTGTGTGTGTGTGTGTACTTTTTGTCATAGTGCCGTGTCATATACCAAAACTAGGCCCCCTCGTTATTTCATCTCATCATAAAAAATACTTGTGTGGGCCATATTTTCTATACAGGTACCAGGATTTGTGTGTGACACTTCTTGGCATAGCAGTATGTGTGTTACAATAAGCCAAAAGCAGGCCTTCTGGATCTTTGACCCACTACCTTTTGACCCTGTCATGGATAACTTTTCCAAACCATATTTCCTCCACTGTAAGAACCTCTCTCATAGAAAAAGCTTCTTTGGGTCATATTCCCTATAGTGTACAGCACAAAGATACCATTGACCTATGGTGGGACTCACTATGCATTTCCAAACAATTTGACTTTTCTTGGTTTTGAATTAAAAAAAAGCAGCAAATACCGCATTGGATCTTACAAAATTAAAGTTGATGACTTGATGTTCATGATGTTACCATCAGTAAACAATTGAAGTTTCATATAAAATATATATTAAACTTGAAGGAGCACATACAGCATGTACAAAAACCTGTAATGGCTAATGCTTTAGGCTGTTTGCCAGCCTGTAGGTTACAGACCACAGTTGTGATTGGCTGGTTGCGCATCCCAATGGAGATAGTCTGTAATTGTGAAAATACCGTGTTTTCAGCATGCTATAGCTTCCTTTCAAATGAAGTTAGCTGTGTCAGGTTTGCTGCATTGCAGTGTTGCTTCATTGGTGGTCATATAGAATTATATGACAAAAATCCATCCGTGTTTTTCTAACATTTTTATCTGTCAAATGCCGTTCACAAAATTTTTAAATACCAAAATGCTGAATTTTTTACTGAAAAGGCTAATATGAAAAGAGAAGGCTTTTTAACTGTGGTCTGTTGCCTGTGGGCATGTCCTGCTAAGGTCGCACAAGCACCCATGTGTTACAAAAACGTATTAGAGCAGTCACCTGCAAGAAGCGAAGCAAATCAGTTGAAGCAGTTATCCCTCGATCAGTTAGCTTTTATTTGACGCTGTCTACAAGATTGATTGATAAGCAGAAAATGTTATTCCAAGAAATCAGCGTTGAAGATTTGAGACCCTTTTCCCACAGATTTGGCCGTCATGACAGTACTGCTCTCCAACCCTGGTCAGTTTTAGTTGCAGTGCTTTTAAGACATGTCAATCAACAACTTTGATTAATAGTTTCCAACATACAATTATGTATATAGGCTTAAAAAGCAGTTTCCTGAATGACATCAAAGGCAGCCATGCTTGCAAGCTTGTCACTGTGGTTTCCCACGTGACAGTGACAGCTTCAAAAGGGACTCGAAAGCAGATAAGCCGCGTGTGTGGAAAGCCAACAGGGTCATAACGCATAGGTCGTACGCATTCCCGAGCCTCCACTATGCGTAATCTAGCCAACCAATCAGATTTCAAATTCTCTACAATGCGTCGTCGAGGCAGCCAATCAAATTGGAATTTCTACAACACGTAGTCGACACTTGAAATTATCCACAACGCGTGGTCGAGGCAGCCAATCAAATTGGAGTCTCTACAACGCGTAGTCTAATGGTTATAACCCGCATTTCAAAAAGAAGGTTGAACGGGTATCAAAAGTTATTTTATTTTTCCCCACAAGAGAGATAAAGAACGAAGGAAACAATGGATCAATATGGTCAAGCGGCCAAAAGACTGTGAGGCCAGTAAATTCGACCGAATTTGCTCCAGTCTCCATGCATTCCGTTGGCTCCGCCTTTCGCTGACATTAAAGGGCAGGTCTCGGAAAATATAAACATGCTGCAAACAACGTTTTTGTTGCCCCAGACGTAAGATCATATATAAAAATAACAATAATGAGGTACATTTGTTACACATAGTATGTGTAATGGGATTTTTTTGGTGCTTTCAAACATAGCGCCACCGAGCATGTCCGAGAAAATTTCAATCGGGAAGATCCACTTTGGTGACGTCACAGCGGGAACACGTTTGTGAATCTGGCATTCGACCTGGGCGGTCGTGGCCATTTCGTGATAGGACACACATTTTTGTCTCGACTCAAAATTTTAGATTATCTCTAAATTTTATGCGCGAAATATCGTTTTTGGCACCAAATTCATTTTTTAGACCTAGTTTATTATTTTTGTCACTGGTATGGCCTATCGCTCTGTGGTAATGTGGTTTGGCAACACCAACAAGACGGGCCGCAGGCCTAGCCTCCGAGCGGCATGGAACAGGTTTGCAGTGGACTGTGGAGTGGAAAGACGCCTCCGATTATAATTTATAGCGTGCTATGTGCTCTATATTTTGAAGACTCTATGTTTGTCGGTGGTATGATGAAGGGTGCTGGGTTTCGATACCACATCGACATTATTCCAGGTGCTATGCCCTCAATACAGCCACAGGCACAGCCAACCCATGAGCAGTTGGCCAGTGTCTTGGGACCCAAGACGGCAAGAGAGGTCGTGGTGCTTCTGCCACAAAGTTGACGCGTGAGCACGGCAGTGGAGAAACTTGGTAGACTAGTGGAAGCCGTGTACGTTTTACAGGATATACTAAAATACAAAGGAATGCAATATTTTGTTTCTGAAACGTTTGGAATTTTTATACCTGTCTACTCTTGGTCAATATAAGATAATCGTCTGCCCTGGTTCCATAATCTGTATGCACTTCCCTGAGTGATTTTTTACTTTTATTCATTGACCGTATATTAGGCCTAAGCTTCAGTGGACTTTTTTTACAATTGTGCAATGAAACAGCAAGGGTTCATTAAAAAAATCCACAGATTGAAGTGGATTTTGGAAGTGTTGATTCAACATATTCATTTTTAAACTTGAATACCCGTATGCATGCACGGAGAAAGTTTTCACACTCCATCAAGAAGAGGACATTCACCACTCAACCTTGCTAAGAGGCATGTTACTTCTACTAGGACTGACACGTTCAAATACTTTTTCATAAACTGGATCAATAGAATTCTCTTCCAGAATTATATGTTGTGTCTGCCCCCTCTCTGTCATCTTTCAAGAAGAGACTGAGATCCCTGATAAATAACCAAGAGGGATAAATTTACTTCATTCTTTCCCAGTACACCTCCATCCCTATGAAAAAGTAGAAGCACCGTTCTGTTTTGTTTTGTTTTTTTTTTCACAGAAAAAATGGAAGTACTGAATACGTTTGTTGCTTGTTTGGTTCTTTTATTGATCTGATGTTAAGAATATATATATATGTAGTGCATGTACAGTATTACACTAAATGCATCGTGTAAGCTTCATCATTTATTTTCTCATACCTTGTCTGTAGGTTTTAGTTGCTAATCCAGGGATGCTGCCCATATCCCTGCTATTTCGAAAAAAAAAATCACAGACCAATGTGACAGGCTGCCACGGATAAATGCATATACTGGTCAGAAAAACAATGCATCACCATGATGATAAGAAAATAAGTTTACTTGTGACTTAATTTTATTACATGATTAAAAGCATGCACCTGCAGTGCACCCCTCCCCCTGGTGTACTTTGGTCCTTTCATGATGAAAATGATTCAGTGAAAATGCTGAATGTTTCCAAATTAGCTGTTCTATTCTCTGTAGATTGTCTTTATCACATTGGTGATTGGATGTTTGTAAGGGGCCATCTCACTCCGATTAATATGTCTTTGCATGATATTTGTGCACATCATAATCGTGACCATGTAATGATCTGTAGAGTGTACATTTTCCGTGAAATGAACAGGGTGCAGGCTGTTTTCACGTCTTTTCCTTGTGTCAGAACTCTATAGGTGTTATAGGGCCTACCTACTTGCCCACCAACAGACGTATTTTCAATCTTTTCTCACATGCGCTCAATAACAGACTACAGATCACAGAGATTATTACTACCCAGTTGTCATGATGACAATGTTAATTTTGAGTGATAGATGCACACCCTCTTTTATTCAGACAAAAATATTTAGTCAGGGAGCCCATGCTTTTAAGCATTGTTGTGATAGAAACATTTTGTGATAAGATAATGGTGTTAAAACATAATATTTCAGTTTTGCAACATTTTAGGTTCCTCCAAAACTGAAACTTGCATGCAAGTGTGACAGTGTGGCATGTACAATGCTGGTGGCCAATTTGCAACTTCACAAAAACATCATGTAAGAAAACACTTCTGCATGTTCTGTGCATGTACAAAACACTTCTGCATGTTCTATGCATGTACATTGTATATGCATAAGGTAGTTTAATGCAAACTGAAAACATTCAAACACATAATTATACAGTGGTACCTGCTGTATGCAACCACTCCTGTGAGCAGCCGAATTCCTTTTTGTGGTCACTAGGCTCGGACATAGGAGTCAATTTCTTTGTAAAATTTACCTGTGGTGACAGGCCACTTTTTCTTGGCAGAAGGGGGGCCACATACTGCAGGTACAACTGTATATTATCCCATCGTTCAGCATTTGCCATCTCATATCAAGTTTTCCTGCTTAACAGACTCCAGTGGTGTGCCTAAGACTACCTTGCCCCTCCGCAATCTGTTTGTACACTGCCAGTTGAAAAATGACTCGCGGTCCTACCAGATGAAGTGCAGTGAAGGGCATCTTTTGAGTCCTGTGACATTGAAGTCCACCAACTATGGGTGCACCAATCCGTTGTCTGGTCAGCTGTTAACTGCATTATTTTCTAAAATGCCCTCATGCAACATTTGCATTCATGTACAAAGCTGTATTTGATGTTCAGCCCCACAGCTAATTTGTGAAATTTGTACCTAGTCGTGGATATGTTGATACACTGCATGGGGATCTCAATTTTTTATTCATCATGAGTGATGATTTGAAACAACTTTCAATTTCAATGACATCTCTTTTCCCTTGGAATTAAAACTGGTGTCATCAAACGAAAATAAAAATACAATGAAAAAAAAAGTAAATTTACGGTGCTGCCCAGTGTAACCAAGTGTTTGCCAAGGCAAGATATTTTGATGGTTGCTTGTGTTTAAGAATCATGGACATTTAGTTTTTCTTTCTTTTGCTGACAGCCATTTAGGCTACTAGTTCAGTGATAAGTCTTCCTTTGGTTTGCTCATAACCATTTATGCTATTTATTCAGTATTCCTACTCTTTGTTCTTTGTTCATTCACTCTGGCAAACCTCACAAAATTTCCTCTATTTTCA
Organism: Hermodice carunculata; assembly: GCA_964020975.1. Classification (NCBI taxonomy): domain Eukaryota; kingdom Metazoa; phylum Annelida; class Polychaeta; order Eunicida; family Amphinomidae; genus Hermodice; species Hermodice carunculata. Next base: position 1,156,549 of record OZ026615.1, on the reverse strand, counting down.
GATCATAAAATCCAGTTGGAAAAAGCAACAAGACTGCAAAATAACTGCTATCTTTACTTCTCCACATCATTCTTATTCCTTGTTCTCTTTTTCCTTTTTTTTCTTTGATATTTCTCATCAAGATGATAGTAAATGTGGGGCACATGTGATTTTGAACTAATAAAACTGTTGTGGATTTCCGCCAGAGTAGGGTATGCCAGAGACAGCAAAATACACAGGTGGTGTATTCTTTCCTGCACAACATCGGACTTCATTTACACTGTAAACAGATCTTTGGAAACAGTGTATTCCACCTAAAACACAACAAGGAGTTTCATCATTTATTGACCATTTATTCATCATTTAGTGGCAACCACCTTATACCAGGACAATGATATATTCCACCTCGGCATGAGAATTTCAAATCGCTTGCTTTTGGGGTAGGTAACCGGGAATTTTGCTTTTACAACCAGACTTTAGATATGGGGGCAAGTTAAATACAGTATCATACTTGCCTTGATGACAAAATCGAAAAAAAAGTGGCTGAGCCTTGGGCTTGCATGACACACTCAACTCAGCTAGTAACTTCAGTCTTGATACTTATCAGCCATATGCATGTTCCATGCTTGCACAGTGTTAACATCATTATGGTCTAAATGATATTGTTCTTTGTAGGTAAACACTGAAAATTGTTAACTTCCTCCATCTGATGTAAGCAGGCTGGATTACATAATGCCACATGGCAAGAGCAGGCCACAATCTTTCCACAGTTGACTGTAACAAAGCTCACTGACAAATTCCAAAACTTTAACATGCCACAGTTTCATTAAAAGTTAATGTACCCTCACCATATTGTCAAGTCTACACGTACTTGTGCTAAAGAAAATCTAGCAAAATTTCAAAGAGTTCTGTGCATATTTTTAGACAAGAAGCTGAAAAAAGCCTTTACACACAAAACTTCATTTCAAAAAAAGCAAAAAAAGAGTATGACCACCTGCTAGCCAAAATGAGAACTAAGTGACCCCTGAAGACCCTACATGCAATATCAACAAATTAGGCACGTGGTTCTTAATGAAATAAACTTCTGATTTTTTTGTCCCAAAAATTATTCAACAATCCGTGAAAAATAGAAAAAATGTTGGCTCCTCATCTTGTTTGCACACTTGGTAGAGGCCGACCTGTACACTTGGTAGAGGCCGACCTGGTGAACCTTCATGTGTAAAATGAAAGCATTCCACAAAACCGTTTTTGAGAAGTGGAAAATGTAAACAGTTAACATAGATGCAAATGGATGGCATAAACTCTGCATACTGACAAGTCAGCAGAGCTAAAAACCATAAATGGCAAAAACTAACATGAAAATGTATGTATAAGACAAAGTATGCTGAATGGATGGTTTCTGGTTGGAAACACAAATTACATGCAATGAATTGGGCTGAAAGGTGACCTTTCAGGACAGGTGGTCTCTCAATGGAGTCGTCCTGAAGACAGGGACAACTATGTACTTGAAATCTACAATCCCTGTTAAAAAATTGTGCAAGGCAGTGTATGCCTCACATATAGCGGTACATTAAGTGTACATGCATCAGGTGCTTTGCTACAATATACACATAGTACCGTCTTCACTGTCAGCATTAAGTGACCACTGATGATCTAATCATTGAAGGTTGTCCTGATAATAGTGGCTTGCATGTATTGCACATTGAACAAGAAAGAGCTACAAGTTTCATGCCCATCTTGGTACATCAGACTATCTTGGGGCATAGAACTTGTCCCCCAGTAGACTCAGCTGGTGATATTTCTAATGTGTCCTTTGGCCGATTATTGTCCCATGATCCAGTTCTAACGCTGCAAAAAAGAAAAGAAAATGATTAGCTGTAGTTACCATGGTAACAGATTAAAATGCACCAGGATTCCTATGCTGCTACTGACAAATACGATTCCTGATTGTTGTGTAACTTGTGATTCAAGTTTGGTGAAAATTGAAAAATGGAACTGGAGCTATCTACATTTATATCTGAAAGTGTTGGTTTAATTATACTGCATTATGCTAGATTCAGTTTGTGTATCAAGATCTAATTCCATGCCCGTCTGTAATGTATGACTAGCCCTGTTCAAACTGTAAGAAAAGACCACTCTGTGTCTATAACCATTATGTAGTATGAATAAAACACTGTGTACAGCGAGTCAGCAAATGTAATTACCTTCAGCCAAAGCCAGCTAAATCAGTGTTAAACTTTGAAGTGAAACAATGGCTTCCAATCCCATCGTCAAATTTTGAAGCATAATTTTGTCTTTCAGACAGTGAGTGGTTGTTGGATACAGCACCAATCAACTTTGAACTTTAGGCCTATTAAAGAGGTCAGGGTAACAATAATTGTAACAGCTGCATGTATAGATCTGTGTATTCAGTCTTTTTTGATGAATATGCAACCATGGAGGAATAAACTAGTTTATTCCTCCATGATACAACGCAGTGTCAGCAGTGACAAAATTCTGTTCTGACCCGGGTGATGGTCAATCTTTCTATTGATAATTATGTACAATTGTACATACATCTTATTCTTACCACCAAAGCCTCAAAGGCTCCAGAAAAGATGAACGCTACATATAGTTTCAACTAGTATACATGATTCATATTCTAACCTGTGAATATTCGAACTTAGTAAGTTAGTTATAGTAAAGGATATATTAGGCTTAAGCCTATGGGACTTGTGACAAAGACGGCGAAGCTGCCTCGCGGCCGCAGCCGCTCGAAATTTCAATTAATGGGTTTCCGGCAAAAGTGCTGTTCAATGCAACGGTTAACACTGACATTTATCGTCGACTGGGCCACCCTGCACTCTCCTCAGTCCGTGATTAACTAAGTATCAAAACTTACGCTTCATCAGTTGTTCATAGCTTCACTGAACATGCTGAAAGTTTCAAAATCAAAACAAATAAAATGGCCTTATTGAACTTTAGGGGACCCGAGCCTCTATAGGTAAAATCCCCTAACGATGTCCATGTTCCTACCTAAAGCGAAGATTATTGCGCCGCAGGCACTATGGTAACGTTCCTATATGTTTTTCTAGTAGAATAAATGTTTGCGCCGCAGGCATAGTGTAAACAAAATATGAAAAAACGCGAATTTATTCTGTGAAATCATGGATGGAATCGATGTGCGCTTCAGTAACAGAATTAGATACTGATTGTGAATTAGTCTGGACGAAAATAAATATATGTGGTATGAAAACTTTATACATGGGCGCCTTCTATCTCCCTCCATCCCAAATTAATGAAGAATACTTACAGCAACTCTCCCTCTCCCTCTCTAGAATTTCCAACCTGAATAGTCATATCTTTATAGCCGGAGATTTTAATCTCCCTGGTATTGACTGGAATAATGATACTATCAAACCTAATGCTCAACATTCAAATATCTGTCGCCAGTTTATAGAAATTACAAATAATCATAATTTGGAACAAAAAGTTAACAAGCCCACAAGGAAAGAAAATATTTTGGACCTTTTCCTCACAAACTCCCCAGCCGCTGTAAATAGAGTGGAAACCCTCCCAGGCATCAGTGACCATGATGCCGTGTTCGTAGAAACTGACCTTGCTGCAAACAGACAAATTAAAAAACCTCGTAATATCTTTCTATTTAGAAAAGCAAATTACAACGCCATCCGTGAGCATATGACCGCCTTCTCTAATAAAACCATAGACGCCCACAGAGTAAACCCCTTTTCTGCAGACGAGTTATGGACTCTATTTCACAATGCCTTACAAGAAGCAGTTAAAGAATTTATCCCTCAGAAATTGATTAAACCGAAACATAGTCTCCCATGGATTAATCACAACCTAGCTTGCCTCATCAAGAGAAAGAATAAACTCTATAGCAAAGCAAAAAGGACCACAAACGATAGACACAAATACCTGAGAATTAGACACCTAACACAGAAAAAGATAAGAGAAGCCTACGATAAATATATTGCCGACATAATAACCCCACCAACAGACATCACCTCAGAATTCCCTAATTGCAAACAAAAAAAAGTTCTGGTCATATATACGCAGTCTAAAACGCAATTCTACTGGTATAGCTCCCCTTAAAGACAATGGACTAACAATATCCGACAACAAAACCAGATCAGAAATCCTGAACAAACAGTTCCATTCAGTCTTCAATAGAAATGACCCCACTACATCCCTCCCAGACCTCGGACCAAGTCAATTCCCTTCTCTTCCCGTTTTCAAAATAACTGACCCCGGTATAGAGAAATTACTGTCACAACTGAACCCACATAAAGCAGCGGGACCTGATGAGATTCATGCCCAATGCTTGGAAAGCTGCACATATCTCCCCTATCTATAAAAAGGGTGAGAGATTTAAAGCAAGTAACTATAGGCCGGTCTCACTAACATGTATATGCTCCAAAATAATGGAGCATATAGTGGTTAGTCAAATAATGACACATGTAGAGAGACATAATATAATTCATAACCTGCAGCATGGATTCAGAGCGAAACGCTTTGTGAAACCCAGTTATTAACGTTTATACATGAACTCGCCAAAAACACGAATGATAGGGAACAAACAGATATAGTCATAATGGATTTTGAAAAGGCCTTTGATAAAGTGTCACACCGTCACCTACTACACAAGTTAGACTTCTATGGAATTAGAGGCAACATACATACCTGGATAAAGGACTTTCTCGACAATAGAACACAAAGAGTTATGGTCAACGGTGAAACCTCTACTCCCCTTCCAGTGGAATCCGGTGTCCCACAAGGGTCGGTCCTAGGACCGACCCTCTTCCTTTTATATATAAACGACCTCCCCAATCACACCCATTCTACTGTACGCCTTTTCGCCGACGACTGTGTCCTCTATAGGAAAATCTCAACCCCTACCGATGCTCAAATCCTTCAACAAGACCTCTCAGCCCTAGCTGACTGGGAGTCCGACTGGCTTATGAAATTCCACCCAGCAAAATGTAATATAATGAGAATAACGAAATCCAAAACTCCACTTATATTTGAATACACCCTTAGGAACTACAAACTGGACTCAGTAAACGAAGCCAAATACCTATGAGTAACTATAGCTAATGACCTTTCCTGGACCTCCCATATTAATAATGTAACCACTAAAGCTAACCGTTCTTTAGGCCTTATCCGCAGAAACCTTAAAAAAGCCCCCACAGACACTAAAGTCCTAGCTTATAAAGCATTAGTCCGCCCAAACCTTGAGTACTGTGCAAGTGTTTGGGACCCCCACACCAAAAAAGAAAAATACCAGTTAGAGATGGTTCAAAGGAGGGCTGCTAGATTTGCCACCAACCGGTATCACGACACAAGCAGTGTAAGTGATATGCTGCATTCATTGCAATGGCCCTCCTTAGAGACCAGACGTACCTACATCCGCCTTAATATGTTCTACAAAATAGTCAATGATTTGGTAGCCATCCCTAGCTTACAATACCTCACTCCCAGACCCCGTCCAACCCGTAATTCCCATTCATTATCATACCTCCCTTTTCAGACTTCCAAGGACTGCTATAAATACAGCTTTTTCCCTAGAACAACCTTAAATTGGAATCAACTTCCAATAGCTGTTGTCACAGCTCCATCCCTGGCAAGTTACCAACAGAGGCTGGTTGCTTGCCAGGCATCACAAGGTTAGTCTATATGTTAACCCGCTTTTAGCCTACTAACAACTAACAACATATTTTTCGCCTCTCCCTTCACTTCACTAACTAACACATATTAACTTTTTCTATGCGCAGTACAGCAAAAAATGTTCATGTTTGAACGCTTGCTGAAACGAGAAGAAGAAGAAGAAGAAGAAGAAGAAGAAGAAGAAGATTATCGTGCCGCCATTTGCATATGCACCGAACGACTTTTGACTCGAATATTACCCACAATGCAACACCGGAACAAGATTTTAACCAATCGGAGTAAATCTACCAAATGTGCTTTGGGTGCATGTTTACCTACACGAGCCAAGTGCACGTGATGCCCTGGGATATTCCCGGGGATGGTCTCAGCGTTCATTCTTTCTTGTAATTTTTTTATGTGAAATGTCAAGCAATAATTTTATTGTTTATGATCACATTTAAAATTTTATGATACGGTCCCCAATAGCACTTGCGGCATAGGCCTACATCTTGGACCATTGGCAGAAACGCTGATGCTTAATTTACATGTTAGGACCGGTGGGAAGTCATCTCAGATAAGTGATTCGTGTTGCTAATGATTATTTACAACACTTCCGGAACTTTCGTGAACTTTGAACCATTATTAGTCTTATAGGGGCTTGGGTCCCCTAAAGTTCAATCAGGCCAATAAAATTACCAAGGAAGGTTATCCACTCAGCCTCGCATGGATGAGGATGGTTGGCTGGTTGAGCCGCTTCCGTCCGCCAACCTTTTGCTAGGGCTTTGGGCCAATGTTCGGTTCGTTGTCTTCCTCTTCAATCTTGTCCACATAAAAAACCTCCTCCACATCGATCTTGTACTGACAGTTGTGTGCCATCTTGTGCAAGTGAAACGAGTTCCCTATGTGACGTCATGCGCTTCGCGGATTCCGATTCAAAGTTTTTCATACGAAATGGGTAAAAATAGACAGCAGCTGCTTTTTCGAGACCTGCCCTTTAAAATGTTTTAACGTCCCACCTTGCCTTATAACCTACACTTATACAGCTTACATGCGCATCAATGATTGCATAGTTTGGCAACAGGCTATGGGAGGGACAAGTTTCTCCACTACGCATCGCCAAGGCTCGGCGATGCGTTCTAGAATAATAATAGACACCTTTCGCTGGACCCGCGTATAATCAGTACGCAGGTTGTCAAAAATGGGTTTCCCCGGGAAGTCACCCGTGACTCACCTGGTACAAACCACCACGTGTGCAGACGAGGAGCCAAGGCGGCAGGTATAAGTCATGTGAAGAAAGCAGTTAATTATACTGCCTTTTTAATTGCATGTTTTTAAATGCCAATTTACATTTTCATTTCATTATGTAAGACTTGTGATATGATGCATACAACCCTAACATTGGTGTCAAGTAGCATTACCAAAATATAAAATAAATGCATGGGGGATCCCAGGAACTGGTTGTCTCTTGTGACACAACTTAATCATGGCTATCTTTATTGCCTCTTGAGATTTAGGTTACGTTACTGTTCTTGCCAGTACGGAAGAACACACTTTCTTGCGTTGTTGGCCAATGGAAGGACCCAAGATCAAAATATCTGTGTTTTCTGACCAGATGATATGGTCTATCGATCAGAAATACTTTATTGCTCATTCTGCACATGTTCATAATTACATCTAAGTGATCTATGTACCAAATTCATGTTCTAGATATTTCATGGATTTTTTTATGATCTTCAAGTTGCTGAAATACTACCCTATGATATTTCGATATATATATATATATATATATATATATATATATAGGCCTATATATGTATAATATATATATATTGCCCTCTATTTTTGCACCTTCCTCTGCGGAAAATGGGCTGAACAAAGTTTACACGGTCTATCGACGACAGAAATATATGAATGTATGAAAAAAAAAGAAAGAAAGAATATTTGGTAAAACAGTATGTCTCTTTTCACACACAGACATAAATTATTGGCATTATGTATGTATGTATGTATGTATGTATGTATGTATGTATCTATGTATGTACGTATGTATGTAATGTGTGTATGTATGTATAAATTTTTCCTGCTTGAACGAGACAGTTGTGCGCATAGCAAGCAGCACAAAATTATATCCCTACATCAGAATTCAGAAGAGGAAGATCGTGGAGCAGACTGTATAAGACACATTTAATTGTAAACAATGAATTTCCAAAGCGATAAGTGACCGATGGAAAATTATGCGTACTTTTTTTAATTTTTTGTATGAAAATGGGAAACATCATCTACCCTGGATCCTTGACAGCCGTGCTTTTCTTAACTTCCATTGCTGCGCGTATATTTCATTCTAGGATTGCATTTTTTACTTCGACCTCAATCATAACGGAAGCTTTCACATGCAAACATCTTGAACTTATCAGTATAGACCCTATATATTCTTTCACTTTTCCTTTCTTAGACCCTATATATTCTTTCACTTTTCCTTTCTTAAAGAAATGCACCACAGTTGAGAAACAGCATGTGTACATAAGGTATCATATACAAATTGGAGAATCAGTGCAAAAATCGTACCTCTTATGGCGAACGAGGTACGATTATTTATATTATTCTGTGTGTCTTGTATATACATTGTGTGTCTCTGTGTCTGGAGAACCCCTCGATTCGTCGACTTGTGTACTATTGGACTATCCGGTATGAAATAAATATGTTTAAACTAAACTAACGCCATTTCGCTATTGACACGTCTCTGTGAAATTGCACCTGTCATGGATCATTGACCGGAAAATCCCTTGCTATGGTCTGCAGCCGCGTTTCCCAAAAACTCGGGAGTTGCGAAATGTCTCTTGTATTTTCTCGACATCTGGTAGTGGAGATTGTAATCTTATTGGCTGGCGCGACTACGCGTTGCCGAGCCTCGACAACGCGCAGTGGAGACTTCAGTCTTATTTGTTGGCTCGACAACACGTTGCCGAGCCTCGACTACGCGTAGTGGGGTTTGTAATCTTATTGGATGGATCGACTACGCGTCGGCGAGCCTCGACTACGCTCAGTGGAGACTGTAATCTTATTTGTTGGCCCGACTACGTATTGCCGAGCCTCAACTACGCGTAGTAGAGACTGCACGCGTATGGCCCTGTTTGCTTGCCATACACGTGACCCAAAACTAGAAACACTGTTTGGAAATAGCGCTGCTTGAAGAAGTTGGACTTGCAGATTCAGAGCTTGCTTAAGTGAGAAGAGTGTTCGTCGGACAGGAGGTGCAAAATGATTTCTCCTCGTACTTGCATCAAAGGGCAACATGGATGAGAGAGAGAGAGAGAGAGAGAGAGAGAGAGAGAGAGAGAGAGAGAGAGAGAGAGAGAGAGAGAGAGAGAGAGAGAGAGAGAGAGAGAGAGAGAGAGAGAGAGAGAGAGAGAGAGAGAGAGAGAGAGAGAGAGAGAGAGAGAGAGAGAGAGAGAGAGAGAGAGAGAATATACAATACCAAGCAGGCGGTTTTCATAGACGATGATCATGATGAGGTGACAACTGAATCGAGAGTCCAGTCACTGATGAACAATTCACCCAGGATGAATTCCAAGTTAAAAAATATAGAAGAAAACACGAAACAGCTTACATGTGTTCAGAATCTATTATTTACAATATCGTAACGGTGATAAAACTGTGTATTGTTACATATGAATAACCGTTCCCCCCCTCCCCGCAATCACTGTTATGATCTGAATAGGAGAAGACGAGCCTATCCATTTCATTATCTTTGTGGCCATTTGGTCACCACAGTAAAACAATTAAGTGGTTATCCTAAACTTGTGAAGTAATTTACAAAAGAATTGTTAGCAGCACACCTCAAAGGTTACAATTGGTTGCTTATTGCTGCGGTACTTGGTTGTAGAAAGCAGCCGACTGCTATCCAAACTTAAGCAGATCATTTAGTGTACCTTTGTCAAAAAGCATGCACGCGCCCAGCTACCTTAAACATGATCACGTTTTTCCCCTTTGTATCACATAAAGTTTGCCTTTTTGGATTGATATGACAAGAAAGGTAAAGTGCCAAACTTTATGAAAATGGAAAAAATGTCATTTTGTGTCGGGTCATGATTTTGCCGTTATAGCCCACTCCCACTTCTCGAGTTAGTTCTGTTTTGTCCCCATTGGTCCAAATGACTACTTTGCAGCAGGTAAGTTTCTCCCCTTACCATCTGCTGCATGCGTGTAAAAAGGAATATAAATGACTAAAATAAATAAATATGTTATATGTATACATATATATATATGCTATGCATATGCGTACTATGTACATACATACATGAGCATGCATATGTGCATGTGTGTGTACACTTACCGACGTGAATGGTATGAAGTGCTGTTATTGCGAAGACATGGATGACATTGGTAACTGGTATCATTTTCCATTCAAATGCATTGTATCCCAGCCACATCCACTATATAAAACATACATGTAACTCCAATCAGCAACAGTGTATGTCCACATGCAGCATTAAAAGTGAGTTGAAAAGCAAGGTCAATAATCTTGTTATACCCCAAGGTACGTGCTGGGTACAGAGATCGCCAATAAGTCTGGCTATCCTGTAGCCAGACACATCTGGTCTAGTCAGATTACATGTACAACCAGACAGTTCATCAAAAGGGCTGAAGTGGGACATCCCACTGAGCCTGGCTGATGTATGTATGTATGTATGTATGTATGTATGTATGTATGTATGTATGTATGTATGTATGTATGTATGTATGTATGTATGCCCACGCCCTCATGCTGGCCACTGTATGGATCTAGCGGCAAGATGCCCATGATAAATATCTATCTCCAGGATCACTATAGCCCTCCCAGACCATCAAAGGCAGGCTGGGACAATCCTCGTAGTCCCTCATGCACAGTTTTTACCAAGTGAATTGATGTACTATGATTCAAAGGATCTATGTCCCCCGTCGCAATATTTTACCTGCCACATTCAGGACAACTAAAATATAAACAGGGACAAACAAACAAAGCTTAAGTGTATAAAGTGTTATATTATGTTGTTGATGATGCTGTAGTTTTTATGGAAAAATGTTGCATTTGATTTTCAAAGAGGTGCTGATATGGGATGTGTACAGGGGATGCAAGGTGTTTAGAGTAGGTATCCCTGTGTTAACACTTTTTCTAGAATACCCACTTGCTCAAAATGAAAAGTGACAAAAGAAATGAAATGGTCTGTATATGGTAAAAGGAAAACATTGGCATATATGCAGTTGTAGCATGATGTTGTGGAGATGAGATCTAGTGTTTATCCTGTGGATCAAGACGGATGGAAAAAGAGACAAACAGACTGTCCCTACCCTCTGTAACTCTCATGTCCTCCTTTACCACCTTCAGTGGTGGGGGATATTTAAACGTTTACATGTCTTACCTTTTAATGTAATACTGTTTCAATATTGTCAGGGTAGAATAAATATCAATGAACAGCTAACTACCCGATAAGTTAAATCTTGGGTAATCAGAATGACCCCTGTTAGTATATATTAAACTTTAACGTTGTACTTCACGGAAATGATAGCACTGGGGACGTGATAAATGTATTCTTAAAAGGCTCCTGGCTTCTTATTAGGGTGGTCTGTCAAAGGAAGAACAACTATGGACAAGAAAAAAATTGTTTGGCATCTATCATCTGGCCAAAGGCTTTACAAAAGTCAAATATGTAAATATGAGCAGACAATGGACTAATGATTGACAATGGATGACTGGGCTTAAAATTAGATGCTGGTTCGTCTCTTAATATGCCACAATAACCGAGAGATTAAACCAGTTGATTTAGCTTCATGTGGTATTTGTACATTACATAGGCACAAAATTTGTCAAGCATTTTTGAGATATCATAACAAACATTGACCAGGTGGATAGACTTCAAAGGATTGTTGGACAGACAACCCCAAAACATAGTGCCTCTCCCATAGGGAAGCCAGACAAACAATGTTGCAGGGACTTCCCTTATCATTCTCACCTCGGTATTTCTTGCCATCTAAGTAGAGGTAAGGACTATAGTAAGATTCAGATTCACTTTCATTTTGACCATATGAATATACAGAATTGTACACGATCGATAGATATTAACCAAACAGGTCAAGGAGACCCATGCTGAAACATTGTAGTAATGTTGAGGTCGCAAGGGCCACCTTGGGGAATTACATAGCATATTACCTATACCCTTTAAAAATAATAAAGTATAGTTACATAATATTCTGTAAACCAAGTTGATATTGCCATGTTGATCAAATTGCTTAATAACCACATTATTATATCTTCGTACTTCACATCAATGTTCTTCACATATATAACAGCTTTGTATAAAACAGGTATATTCATAGCTGTTTTGTTCACATCAATCTTCTTTACATATATAACAGCTTTGTATAGAACAGGTATATTTATAGCTGTTTTAGAGTGAGATTTTACATATTTTGAAAAACCTGGTTGACTATGGGTGTGAAATTTTCAGTGATCGTCTGATTAGTGCTATTTATAAGTTTCGGAATGTCAAAACTAAGACTTTGCTGAGCAAATTTTCATCTTACTCGATTTACAAACAGTTTTTTTTTTATAGTTTCTTGTGCTATAATTATGTATATCATTATTCCCAGTGCAGGGAAGGGCTAATAGTCTATCTGTTAAATGGCCATGTACAAACTTGTAATAGAATATTTATCTGTTTAGTGTGAAACTATCTTTCACTCTGAGAATCAAATGTAAACCCCAGGTGAGTACACCATGAGTGATATGTGGTAAAATAAAGTGAATTACATATATTTATTTTGAAATTTAGAGGGAGATAATATTTAGGTTTATTAAGGATACCAACTACTCATAATATTTTTGTGGATATTTTTGTGATATGATCTCTCCATGTTATTTTTTCATCTAATGTTATCCCTTAAAAATAAAAGTTGTCCACATGGTTAACTTCCATATTATTTATTTAGTTTTTCAGGTAGGTTTACCACTTCGCCAGGTTGATGGAAGACCATAAACCTGGATTTTTCAACATTTAGGGAAAGCTCATTTACTTGTAGCCAACAATTATTATTTCAAAGTTCTCTATTGATGATTGTGTGCATATTATTGTCATGAAGGTCAAGATTGGTGGGGAGTATGATGTCATCTGCATATTGAGTAAAATTAAAGAAACTGCTAGCATTTGAGATGACGTTTATAAAAATAATGAAAAGAATAGGGCCTGATATGGAATCCTAGTGTACTCTAGTTGTAATTGGGAGTTTGTCAGAATTCCTGCCACCCAAGACAACATACTGTTTGCTGTTTGACAAGTAACTCTGAAGTACATTTAAGGATACGCCATTGACCCAGTAGTATTTCAGTTTCTGCAAAATATTTTGTGATTGAGTGTATCAAACGCTTTTGATAAATGAAGGAAAATACGTATAAGGGTTTCCCATCATCCATATTTTTCACAATACTGCAGCCAATTCAGCTGAATGGCCTTGTCGGAATCCACATTGCCCTGAATGTAAAAACTTTAAATGATGGAAGTACTGAAATAGGTGTTTAAACTTAACCTTTTGAAAATTTTTAGAGATTGCTGGAAGTATTGATATAGGACAGTAGTTTGAAAAAATGGTGTTATCATCCTCTTTGTACAGTGGAATCATTCTTGGCTTTTTCAATTTTTCTGGAAGGATAGTAGTTTTTAATCTTTGATTAATAACTGTGGTGGTGGGCATAAGCAGTGCTACTTTTAATTCTTTGAGAAGCTTAGTTGAGATACTATTATGACCCTGGCTAGTTTCAGGTTTCAATTCATCTATGGCCATTTCTACCAGCTCCTTTGTTACTGATTTAAATTCAAAACTGATTCTCTTTTGAATACTTTTCAAAAGTAAGGCCAGTCGGTTTTGCAATTTTCTTGGCAAGGTCTACACCAGTGTTTATAGCAAATAGTTTATTTAAACTATTTGCTATGACTATTTTGTGATTAACAGGCATCTATGAGAATAATTTCAGAAAAGGACTTTTTCTTTCTGGTTTTGTTTAGACTGTCATTAATACATGACCAGGTTTTTAAATAGTTTTTTTCTTTTTATTTATTGAACATAAAGTCATAATAATGCTTTTCTGCCATGCGTATATTTTTCTTGAGTTTACCATTGTATGATTTCTCTAGATAGTTTTGTATTCTTTTCTGTCAGGTTATGCTCTTTTTAACTTTTTAATGGATTATCTCCAAACTTAATTAATATTAAAATAACTTGTGTAATCCAATTATGATTTTTATGTGTGTCTTTGTTAAATCTTACTGTTTTAATAGGCATACACGTTTGTATAGGTGAATTTTTAAAGAGCAACTTGTATTATGTTATAATTTGCACCTGGTTTGCCATCTTCGCTAGTATCTAGCTTACTATCCATCCTTACTGATTCGAGAAATGTGCGTGCATGTATTATAGCTTCCTTCTGAGAAATGTTACAATAGTTTATATATATATATATATATATATATATATATATATATATATATATATATATATATATATATGGACTATCTTTATATGTATTATAGCTTCCTGAGAAGTGTTACAACAGTTAATATATTTGGGGGGGGGGGGCTATCTTTATTTTGGTTAATGATCAGATAACTTCTTCACAGGTATTCTCGAGGTACCGTGAAGAAGAGTCTCACTAACCGAAAAAATTATCAATGAGTGATCCATTTTTATTTGAGAAACCTGTTAATAATGTGATTTTGGGGGATAAAGCTTTGTGAGATCATTGTTTCAAAGAATCTGTTTAGAGTGTTTTTCCATGCAGTTTCAGAAAAGTAAAATTAAAATCACTAGCTATGAGCACCTTATTGGTACATCTATTAAGATGGCAGATCTGAAGTCAGCACCTTTGGATAACCTCTAATCACTCTTTAATATTTTTGGATAGTTTGATACTTAAACTACATGCTCCCAAAAACTCAGACGTGTGGAAATAAAATTTATATGAGAAAATTGATCTCAGAACGTTTGTTTACACTGAAAAGTCAAAGCAGTGCCGAGCACATGAGGTTTGTTTGCATAGGCATGATAATAAAGCATGTCATTGTTTGCACAGTCATTAGTCCATGACCCCTAAAAACCAATCGAGAAGGGTCACTCATAGGGAACAGGAAACCATTAACTGTGGAGAGAAGAATGGGCCACTTCAGACTAACCACTACCAGTGTTCTGATAACTTTAAAATTCTGAATTGATATAAAAACAAATTAGTACAATCCACTTACTCGGCCCCAAATATGGAAAGCCGCATGCAAACCCACACCCAAACAAGCCCAGTATGATGTTCCCTAGTTAAAAAGTCTAGATTTCAGCCACAAAATATACTTCACAGTAACTCACTGTAGATCACATGGCCTAAACATTGTTACAACTAAATGCGCCTACATCAGTGATGTAGTGCATTAACACATAGACCTAATCAAATGTACGAGAGGGATGTTTGATTATAGGTCCCACGTCACATTCAATAACTACGACTAATGTAAACAAACAAGGGGACACTAGGTCACCGTTTACTAGAAGAAGAAAATGAAATTCTGTTTCTTTGTCTATGTTTGGGAAATGTCTTGATCTCGCCGTTGCTGTTTTCCTATATTGACCTTCTTTTGTTTCGGAACTGGGGACATGACTTAAAAGTAGGGTTTTTTCCTAATTTACTTCAATGCCTTTTCTTGCACAACTTACATTTGCTCTCTGTTCTTGGAGTTACTGGTCTCACAATTCCAATTTCCAATTTAATGGCACTCACTGTGAACTGAGTGAGTGCAACCCTCTGACCCCTTCTGTTCACATGCTCTAGATATTTTAGTTAATCTTGATTTTATGATATGTAGATAATCTCAATTTCAAAGTCAGGCTCTTCCCCATTTGAGCTTGCTACCAACTAAACATATTTGGCTTAAGGTATTTTTAATTTGTCTACCTGCCCTGTGGTATTAATTTCATGTAATCTTATTTCTACAGTACCACGCATTTATAAGACGAAAATGCGTCCATGACTCCTTACCTCTCTTATACAGGTGCAAAGATTCGTTTCTTGCTCCCTGTAGTAATTTGTTTTTGGTGTCCTGTAAATATTTGTAATGTTTTATCACTGAAATTATAATATTTATTTCAAGAAAATATCTCCCCAGTGCCTCCCCCATTACTTCAGCATTTTTTGTTTTCCTAATTACCCCTAGAAGATATTTGACGAAGCTTATATTTAATTTCTCATCCGGGCATGTTCCATATTTCTGAATCCACTTACTGTCTCTTAGTTTGTTTACTTGTAACCTTTATGTGTCATTATATCTCTGACGCATAAAGTCGAATGAGTTTAATTAATTTATCAAAATGTTTAACACCTAACCTCGGACTGGAATTTGGTAGTCCTAATCATCCCTTTAATTCAATCTTTCATTGCTTGCTTATAAATATTTTCTCTAGCTTTTCCAAGTTACATGTGGCTTTCATTGTTACTCCAAGATACTTGTATTCCTTAAAATGTTCAAGCTTCTGATCTGCCAAATAAAAATTAATACCACAATAGTTCCATCCTTACTAAACATCAATGCTTTGTTTTTTTTATATTAATCTTTAGTTTACATTTCTTACAATATGTATTCAATTTGTTTTGTGTACTTCGCAGGGCTCCTGCTGATAGTGAGAGCACAACCAGGTCATCTGCATTCAGTAACGAGTCGATATCATAAACAGCTAGAGATGGTCGACTGCCATCCGTACCTGTATAAGTCGGCAAAAATCATTATAGATTGAACACAACTGGGCTATTTATAAACTACTCAAAACTTATAACTCTCCACTTATTTACTTGTATATAATTAAATAATGAACAAATATTTTGGAATTTCAGTATCACATATTTTATCTTCATACTCTTGGTACAGCGTTAGCAGAAAAATGACCATCTTAAGGAGTCCATGCTTCACTGCACATGACTGGTTTTAAGTGAAAGTCAAAATTTGATCATGATCAAATCATTGAGACAAGTCTTCTGTGATAAACAAAAACGTGTTTACCCACTTCAGGTTTCATTGAATCTAATGTTGCGAACTTCAAATTTTGACTAACATCCTTTCAATGAAAATCTCCCATTAATCCAATTTGTCACAAATCTGTAGTACAGGCCTTTCACCAAACACTATTGTGCGGCTTCTTGGGACTTTGGCTTTTGCAGCGTGGCCGGTTGGATTAATGGAACCACACATATATTTTTGTTCGGTAGGTTACTTGGACACTTGTTGAACCATATTTTAAATGATTGTTCTTTCCCTTTTTACACTTTACCCCGTTGACGTTAGTTTAATTTGTTACCTGGGCATAGCCGAAGGCACTTGTTGGTACTAGAATATCCTTCGTATATTGTAGTCTTTCACTATTTTTCTTGCCATCTTAAGCCAGTTCTTCACTTTAACTCGCAGCCGTTTATAATCATTATTTTACCATTTCTTGTTCTTGTGTTTTTTTTTAATCGTTCGTCTGGAAAGGGTTGAATCAGCAACATTAATAAGGATTTAGGTAAGATTTTGCAAATGTACATCAAGACTTTGCATACTATTACCTTTTTCCTGTTCATCACATGAGTCATTGTGGTACACTCCACCATCATCCTCATTGAGATTTTACAATGTCCTTCAAACTCATGTACTCTGAAAAAATCTACCTGTGTAAACAGTGCTTCATGCACAATTCCATAATCTACCACATCACACCCGTTCCACTGATGACAAGTGGTTTTGCAATTTATGTTCTCAAGAAATCTACCATTCAATAGTCTCATTTGCATTTGTACCTAAATCTAAGAGGTTTTACCCACTGTACATACTGTTTTCTGTTTATGAGACCTGTCTCACGTAATACCTGTTGTCTCATCATGTTCCAATTAATATTGATCAAATATAACATTTCAGACTTTCTTAGTCCCTTCACCAGTTCTTGCATTAATACCCCCAAATTAACAAAATTTTACCTTTTGCAGAGTATTTAAGGACCTCTCTTTCCAAAATTTCATGAACGTTTTTGTCCAGTTATCGTGAATAGGTACATTTAATGGGAGCCTGGTTTACCATCCTGTATATTGAAAAATTCACTTTTGAGTTGAACCCAAATGATGTCAGGGTCATTGCTTCCATAAAATGCTGCTCCATTTTTTGAACTATTTGTAATCAATATTGGTAAACCCATCCCCCAACCCCTTCCCGAGTCTTTATTGGCGTTTGCATTATATGGTTTGTCTGCCTGGAATGTATGGTAACCTAAACCTATCCTCTTGGCCTTGTTCAAGTGGGTCTTTGTTACTGCTGTCACAGTGTACTTTTGCTAAGAGACCACAAAACGGTGAACTTGTAGACAAATGTTGTTTAAATGATGACTTTGTCCAAATAACATGTATAAAATTGATGATACATCAAAGTTGTCTTTCACTACAAGTTCCACAGCTGAAAATGTTATTGAGCAGGCAACGCCATGCTAGCCTGCATGGCTAACTATGTATGCCAAGTCCTTTCCTTGTACTTATATATGTTCTGTGTTAACTCTTGCTGCCATCTCTCTCTTCCCTCGTGTTTTCTTCCAGTATTCATCGTAGAAACTAGTTTAATAGCCTTGTGATATTTAGCAGCTGTCTCAATTTTTAATCTCTGAATGTGAAAACTATTACTTGAGCCTCTTGTTTATCAGTCACTTTGGGATAGCAATAAATGGTCTGAACAATAGTGTTAGGCATTACTGAGATTTTTCATACATATTAGTATGTTTACTAGAACATGATGATATTTTGCCTTTTTATCTCGACTTTTAACGGTAACTCAGTAAAAATTTGTAAAATTCAAGCTAAAGGAAATATGTTAAAATAACTGCATTAATGTCACTCTGTGACAGTGCTACAAAGTCATGGCCAGCAGTCCCTTTTTTGAATTCCCTATCATTGATTTTTAATCCATCACTTCCCTTTAGTCCATCCAAATACTCCTGTGGTATATGTTGACACCAGACACTTTACTCTTGATTTGATATTCTCGAACCACCTTTTCCTTATGACTGTATCATCACTTTAATAGATGTAAACCACAATATATATATATATATATATATATATATATATATATATGATACATGTAGTACTGACAAAATAGGACATGTCCTAATACACTGTCTGTCCATTCTCCTTAATTTCTTTCTATTTTTTTTGTTCTGAGCACTTTGTAAATATGGGAAACGCACTGCTTCTATATCTCTAGTACTTAAGGGGCCAGGATGGTTTCAGGTGCGTTGCAGACTCTGGCGACTTTGCCCCGTCCAGCTCATATAAATTGATCGTTTCACCCATAAAACTATATTTTTTTTATAATTCTGTGGATGTCTAGACTTGTAAAACCAGAACATCGAATCAATTTAGAGATTTTTTTAGACGTTTTACGCTATTTTGTGAGTGGGTATAGAATCACAAGTTTATTTCAGATCATTCGCACAATATTTAATTTTAAGATCTGCAAACTAACTGAAACGATAATGTACGCCACTTCCCAGGAACAGAATTTTTGTCTAGGCGTAAAATTGATTTTTATAAAAAAATTTGTAGAATTTGAAGTGGGTACCATGATGTCATACAGTTTCTTCAACTCACAGAAGGAAGAGTTGAAAAGTCAAATAAAAAAAGCCGGTTCCTAAATTAGACATTTTACTTGTTTACCCGTTTATTTTGAGATGATATATCTATCCGTGTTTGATTGACGTCATTTTAAAATATGATTGATCTTGTGAAAATTGACTTCCGAGAAAATCGCTTTCAAAGGTCATGGCTCTGATTTTAGCAAAGAACGAACCATTCCTGGGAAAATAACTCATTCCCTCCGATCGAACTTTGCAGTACGAGTGGAGTGAATAAGAACCTTCAACTTTGATGTACTCTTGCAAAGATACATTGTAGCCGCAGATATGTGGACATCGAGGGGGCAGCAGGGTATGGGCGCAGTGAGTTGGAGGGCAAAGCGACTGGAGGGCCTCGGACTGTTGGCCGAGGGGTCGCTTCGCCCTCCAACTCACTGCGCCCATATCCTGCTGCCCCCTCGAAGGCCACATAACTGCGGCTAAGATACACTGTTGTTTTGTGGTATAAAACTCAAGTTTTTTTATCTCAAATTATGTAAAGCAAGGCAGAATGTTGGTTTTAGGGCTGTGGTTTCACATGCTGCTTTCAAGGATCAAAGGGAAGACGTAAAGGGATCACAGGGTCACCTGGCCATGGCCCTGACAACACACTGTTTAAAAATGGCAGCCGGCAATTGGGTCCACGTGTCGTTTGACAGTTTTTTTTTTTTTTTTAAATTTTACCGGGGTGGCGGGCTTTGTGATAGTTATAACTTGTCACATTATCATTATGCCACATAATCAACGAGGTTGATGACCGAGTTGATTGCGATGGCATAATGGTCATTGTGACATGTTATAAATAACTTGTAACAACGGTGGTAGGAACTGACCAAGATATTTTTCCCCTGCCTTTCGTGCATGGTGTACTTTGCCGCTTACGTACGTTGTGATATGCACAGCCAAGTTTGACTGCTTGTTCAATTATTTTCCACTTACCAATACGGTACTAGTAAAAGCAGTTGGTGGAAGCCAAAATGACAAATCTAAGTGAGTTGGGCAGTATTCCCACTCAACATGTCATAATGACGAGAGTGCACGCTACAAAAAACCTATTGCAGGTAAAAAAGCAACACATTTTCGGAATTTAATTCACTTAGTTTTTTCAGGGTTCATGTCTGGCAAGGACACTGATTAAGTGTTGTAAATTGAGTCATGTACATCAACTCACATTTTGCTGACAGTGATATCAAGCTAGATATGACAGACGACTTGGAAAGTTCTGGGAATACATGTCTGCACTATTCAAAGTCTTGTTGTCATCTGCACAGATACTGCTGGAACAATACCTTAGTTTGGGCTGTTCTGGGGAAGGTATCAACAACAACTGTTCCTTCAACACACTGCCCGTAGGTCATGCTGCACTGCACAACACTAGCAATGCTACTGTGTGAAAAGTGTTCATTATATATATATATATGTCTTTATTCGTACACAAAAGGTACACTGAGGAAAAAAAACAACAAACAAAAAACAAAAAACAAAAAAGAACAAGTTACATAAAAAGCAAATACATAATAAACATACCTGTACAGAGCCGCCAGTGAATCAAATATACAGAATTAAAGAAGGAAAAAAAAGGACGGCTGTTATTGCTAGTCCATATCAAGGCATATATCCATTACTATACTGACTGTACTGTACATAGATAGTGAATAGTCTCACACAGTTGTTGCCTGGTAAAAATGGTGTCCAATTTCGCATCTCTGGCCAAGCAAAGTTCTCTGATCATTTCGCTGTGACAGACGTTATAGTTTTCTAGCGATAGAACTGCTTTATCCGTAATAGATCGCATGATACTTTGCAAATTTGATCTATTCAACTTGTATTTATCTATTTGATAACTGGATGAGACATAGTTTAAGGAGTTGCAAACTGAAGAGCAACTACCTCCAAGTGCCACAAATCCACATGTCTTCACAACACTGTTCTCACTATTAATTACTTTATGAAAAAATTTCATGAAACGTTTATGTAATTGAACTTCTACAGGTAAATCCCTAGAAATAAGTGGTAGTAACACATTATGTGTTCGATACGGTAGTCTCCAAAGAAATCTAATGGCCTTTCTCCAGGCAGTACTGAAACGTTCCAATTCACGCTTAGAGAAGTCCCATAACTGACATCCGTATAAAGGCATGCAGTAGGTTTTAAACAATTTGTGTCTTATGTCAGGGAACGCATACCCAAATTGGGCCATTAAGAGATTCACTTCTGTTTGAAATCGACTGATACAATTAGAAATACTGTTACTCAATGCGTTTTGTCCCACACAATGACCAAGATGTTCAAATGTATTAACTTTACAAATAGGCAAATTGTCAATAAACAATGTTGGGAAAGCATCATCATTGCCACACACCATGTGTTTTGATTTGTCAGGATTAAATGAGACTTTGTAATCTTCAGAAATATTTTCACAAATGTTTAACATTTTAGACATTGCTGAAACAGTGGGAGAAATTAAAACTACATCATCTGCATATGCCAAAGCACCTGTAAAATGGTGACCGATATGACAACCTAGCTCTGACTGTTTTAAACGTAACAGGAGCACATCTATATATATACACCGAATAAAATTGGAGATAACACTCCTCCTTGCTTGACGCCGTTCGTACAATTGAATCTTTTGGAGGTTGCACCTCCCCACATAATACTTACACTTTGGTTGGTATACATATTGAGCAATAATCTCGCAGTGACTGGACATATACCTCTATGCAATAATAACTTAAATAGCTTGATATAATCTACCCGATCAAATGCCTTTGAGGCGTCGAGGAAGACAAGTTGGACATCTGAATTTTGGGACGTGTAATAATTAATACATTCAGACAAGACAAACGTACATTGTGTAGTAGAAGTATCTGGCTTAAACCCGAATTGGAGGTTCGAAGAGTTTAGTACATCACTATTTCCTTTTAGTATCACCCAGTCTAAAAGCTTACCTAAGATGCTACTAAGAGCAATACCACGATAGTTTTCAGAATCGCTAAGCGATTTCCGCTTACATTTGGGAATGAGATTTAAAGATATGCGTAAGAAACTGTCAGGTGCATAGCCATGTTTAACCATGCAGGAAAATAACAGAGATAAATATACTTGAAGCTTCAATGTTCCCTGAGTAACATGGTCTGAATAATACCCAAGGTCGCCATCATGCTTTCCTGATTTCAGATGCTCAACTGCACTCTTAATACTTTCAACTGTTATATTCAATAAAGAACAGTCGTTATTCATATAAGTACCTGAATCAATAAGACCATTGATCTCGTCACGTAAATTGTACATCTCTTGAGCGTCATAAGATACAGAATTATATAACTTTTTATATTTATCTGCGAAGAGATTTGCAATGTCATCATCCTCGGTTTCGTTGTCTATCATTCTTGGTCTTGATTGTACATTATTTTTAATCTTTTTAATAGTACCCCAGAAATCTTTACTATTGCTTTGAGTCATTGTTTCAGCTAAGCGATTTGCAATATACATATCTTTATTCTTTTTAACTGCTCTGAGCTCATAATGGTACTTAGCACGTGTCTTAATACGAATGTCGGCAATTATTCCAGCCCTGGGAGAGTTATTACTTTTCCACAAATTGTGCCAAAATATTGCCTGTTTCCTATATGGCTCTACCCTTTCGGTCCATCCAGGAATCGCATTATTGCTTTTACATCCTGAGTGTGAAATATTATCCAAGCTCGAATCAAGACATGCCTTGACAATGTGATATACTAAACACTTTTCCAGCTCCCTATTGGTCTGTTCCTACCACCCATGTTACAAATACTCTGAGATCTTTCCATCTGGGTCAGGGTGAGGCTGTATACTGTCAGCGTGCGGTGTAGTGCTAGCCCAAGGAGGCTCCACAAGGCAAATGTTTAATTATTTGCGCAACGTGCAACATGTAGGATTGAACGTGTGAGGGCTTTTTTGTATCAAGATTCAAGTTTCACTGAAAGTCGCCACCAAAAAGTTTGTAACAAATTACATGATTCATATTGCTGGGCAGTTTCCAGGTCAGTTTACCGAAAGTTTAGGTACCCTTGGAGATGAAAAAAGTGATGAAATAGGAGGAAAACAATGAATGATTTCTGACTGTAGACAGACTAGAGAAAATTTCTAGGTGGGTTTAAGTTAACTTTACGGTATACCAACTATCGCCCTACCACCACTTCTATGTTAGCCCTACCCAAATCTATAGATTAATATAATCTATTAGTGCCTATGGAAACACTTCAACAGAGTTTTATATATCTTGTTGGTGTCATAGGTTTTGTGGCATAGTTTTTTTCATAAATATTCTTACTCTCCTTAAAAATTCACCTATTTGTGATGTGTTTCTGCTAATGCGTAAAACATGTTGAATGACCCCACCATAGGCTAGGTTCCTTAGAATGTTTCCAGTGATATCAGGATATGAAACTATATGTCAAATTTGAATTGTTCTCGTTTGTCAAAAATCATTGTCACATACTGTTTGTTGTCAATCCCTATTTTAAGATCAAGGAAAGCTGCCTTACTGTCACTCTCATTTACGGACGGACGACGGACTAGCCTATGAGCTTAACTGACTGACAAGTCAAACCAAGAACCAAAGTTGTAGCATTCCAATTTATGCAAATTAGCCTAATACACAAAATTTAGATTATGTTGAACAATGGCAAAGTGTAGCATTTTAAACTGTTCTCATTTTGGAGGCACTCGGACTTGCTGTGAAACAAATCTTCTTTTCTAGTTACAATTTTACTTCTCCATTTGTCTAGAGAGTTTTAAGGCTTAGGTCCGTCTTTGTGTTGCTATTGTTATAGTATATAATTATAAATGTGTGTGTATACGTACATATGTATGTATTTATATATACCCATAACGATTAAAGCTGTGCTCGCTTTTTACGGTGCTAGCCATTAACATGTTAGCTACGTCATACAGGAGTGAAGCATGTTTGGGGGGACGAAATGTAAAGTGTGACCTCGAGGTCAATGGGATATTATGATGGGATCATGCGATGTTTGGCGTGACGAAAAACTGTAGAACAAGACTTCAGCAGTGCGTGGCATGCGCATTGAAGCTTTCAGGAAACTTTGGCCTTGGCGTGACGAGAAACTGTAGAACGATACTGTAGTATGTATTCTGTGGAATTTATTGAATTTACGATAAAATCAACTTCCCAACTTTGTTTGCATTATTTAGGATTTTGCTTTGGCAAAAGACCCGCATATTACGCTTTGAGTGGCAACTCTATCTAGAAAACTTCAGAAGATATGTAAGATTTAAAATTTCCACAATATGCCTTTCATTTGCATAATTTTTAACATCATGACTGTTCCAAACAATATGCACGATCTCACAACTAGGTCTATGGCCATGCCAAGTTTGGTACTTTAAATATGTCGCAAAACCTTTCACGAAAGAAATGAAATGTATATCAAGCGTGACACAGGTAAAAGCGAACCGAAACATGACGCCGGAAATATGAAAATCAAAGAGTTGCAAATTTAGCACAAAATGGTATTAGGCTTCGACGCTGTTACTTTACGCTAGGAAGTGGGAGGTCGTTCTTTTCGCCATAGCAGCTTTATGACTCAAATTGGGACCATTGCAAGTGATACTCTGATCATTTTCTTCAACATGTATGCAAGCTTAACATAAACATATTACAAAATATGAAGGAAAAAACGGATTTGAGGAATTTGAAATCCGTGTAATGCTAGGGCTGAACATTATTACACGATTCGTTTACTTTAGAGAAAAAAATGTTTAAATCAACATGTTATGGCAAAATGGTAAGGTTTACTTAAAGTATATTCTATGCCTCAAAGGCTCTTTGAAATTCTGTACCCTACACCATGTGAATGGATCCATGCGCATGTGTACACAAATATGAACGTGTATACAGACAAAACATGTAATGAGTAATAAAACAGAAACAACACACAAGTCAAATTCTGACCGACTGTTTAACATGTATGGAAGCTAAACGTGTACCAAAACGGGTTGAAGCGGGATTTTACCTCATCACGTCCTAAACATGTCTACACTTATCATGGCATAATGATACGATATGCTTACAAATAAGGTGCCATTTAGACGATATATTGTACATCAGGCTACTTGTGTTTAGATTTCTATACACACGCTAACATATTTAGGTATTTGACATATTTTACATGCGTTTAATACCTAAGCACAATTATCAGAGTGTACATTTACTGTGTTAGTGCTTAAATATAGTTGACCAATGTATAGTATTCATAAGATATACGCCAATATGTAATCGCGACCTACCAAGGTCACATTGGCACTTCATCATTTATGTTTAATAGTAAAAATGGACTTAGGAGCCACCGTTTCCAAGATATAAACCGATATGTGAGTTTGACTTTTAAAGGTCATTCAAGGTCAAATTTAACAACACGAAAACTAACCCTATAGGTTCTTTCTTATCAGTGTTCAATAGAAACAATGGGCCCAGGATCCATCATTCCAAGACATAAGCCGATGTGTCAGTTGGACTATTCATGTTCACTCAAGGTCAAAATTGAGACACACACACACACACACACACACACACACACACACACACACACACACACACACACACACACACACACATATGTCTGC
This sequence comes from Hermodice carunculata, assembly GCA_964020975.1. Lineage (NCBI taxonomy): Eukaryota > Metazoa > Annelida > Polychaeta > Eunicida > Amphinomidae > Hermodice > Hermodice carunculata. The sequence goes on along the minus strand of OZ026615.1, from coordinate 1,130,599 downwards.
TTTCCTCTCAATATATATAGTCACCACGCGTCTGGGATCTACCATTATTAAAATAAAAGCCAACAAGTTACTGTTTGTTGAGCCAATAAATAAAAAAAAAAGAAGAAGAAGAAGGAGAAGTAATGTTATATTCGGACAAAATAACATACAATTCTGTCAAAAAATTGCCTTAAGACACAAATAACTACAGAAGGCTATAAAGACCACAAAAAATTAAAAGGAAACTCGTGATTTCGAGTTCTTTTCGAAACTTCGAGGTTTTTTCTCGAACTTTCGACTTTAAAAAAGTCCCAATTTTGACTTTTTGACTTTTTTCTCGAACCTACGACTTCTAAAAGTCAAAATTTCGACTTTTTTCTCGAAATTTCCACTTTTTGAAGGTTAAATTTTGACTTCTCTCTCGAAATTACGACTTTTTAAAGTCGAAGTTCGACATTTTTAAAGTCAAAACTGCAGCCTAAAAAGTCAAAATTTCGACTTTAAAAAGTCGAAATTTAAGCTTCAGAAAGTGGAAATTTTGACTTTAAAGAGTTGAAGTTTCGAGGAAAGAGTCGAAATTTCCAGAAAAAGTCGAAATTTCGACTTTTTAAAAGTCCAAATTCAAGCTTAGAAAAAGTCCAAACTTCGACTTTTTATGTCAAGTTTCAAGTCAAAATAAACATAAAAGAGTCAAAATTTAGAGAAAAAAGTTGAAATTTTGACTTTTTAAAGTTGAAATTTAATCTTTAAAAAGTCGAAATTTCGACTCATTTTAAGTGAAAATATAAGGTATAAAAACTCATAAAAGTCGAAATTTCGAGAAAATCCCGAATTTATGAGATTTAAATTTCAAAATTTCGAAATTCGAAAGTCAAAGTTTGGAGAAAAAAACCCTCGAAATTTCGAAATTTAAAAGTCGAAATTTTGATAGTGTTCGAACAGCTACAAGGGACGCACACGTACATGTAATGTGCTTTATGTTTTTTTCCTTTTTTTCTTTTGATCTTAGGAATAGGCAACAGGTCGAATGGTGGAATTCTTATACTGTACCTGAACAAAAACAAGTTAAAATATGTGTCTGTTTCATTTCAGTGAGAGTTTTTTTTCCGCGGGTACCCGGGTACCCTGGGTACCCGTTACGGGTCCCGGGTATTAAACATAGTTTATTTGCGGGTTCCAGGAGCCGACTTTTTCCCCTAATTGAATTCACTATTTTGTGGTCCTTATAGGCTGCCGTAGAAAACCTTACAAAGCAAACAAGAGGAAAAAAACAACCCGTCACAAACAAGCAAGAAACAAAATAATAAAAAAAACCCCACACAGCTCTATCTGGTGGCCAAAAATGAATTACATGACGACAGGTGACCTTGAACGAAATATCTCACTAATGGAAGATGTTGCCACTGGAGGCAGCCCTTTAGTTCTGGGCATCATGCACATGACTGCAGATCTTATGAATATATTCGTTTACAATAGTAAAAACCTACATAACCAAGGCGCAAAAAAGTTTTGAAATATAAAAACATCAGTTGCTTGTGATTTTTGTGTCAAAGAAGGTAAGGAGTATAACTACATAAAATCCACACAAATTATATAAAATTTACTAATTTTCATTAAAAAAATGGCAGACACAATCCACTACACAAGATACAGTTACCGACATACACAGATACAATTATTAGCTTTGACGCAATAAATAACTTTGACAAATACCTGTTTAACATGCAGGCATCGTTGTTCGATATCAGTAAGCTTTATCTTCATCCGACGTATTGCTTACCCTGATCACCAAGAATAGCAAGCTATTCACACCACATGTGGTTATCGCACATACCACTTTGGGCATAATAGGTCATATAGCCCTGGTCACATGGCCTGGCTTTACTTAGCCTCATGGACTGAACCCATGTATAGATCCCCTCCTTAGACCAAGTTCATTAATTACGAGTGTTCTGTTGGTGCAGACAAAGACTATTAGGCTCACTTCCCTTGTTTTGGTCCTCTCAGTCGTCGATGGCAGTGGTGACTACAGACAAACTTGTATGTGAATATGTGATAATCAATGAAATTATCACATATTCCGATTCTGTACGAAGAGGGCTTCATTCAAGTACAAACATACACAGATTAAAGCAATAATTTTCCCTTTATAGCAACAGTAGAAGACTCTTTTTATGAAGTTGAACTTTATTTCTCTGGGTTTGATCATAACGACTCTAAACATGCATGGGCACAGACTCACGGAGTGACGTAGGGTGCCACAACTGCTCAGCGACAAAAGTTGTAAAGGGTGTGGCAGCATGCCCCCTTCATACAAGTACATGTAATATATAAATGAACAGTTCAAGTGAGAACCCTGCATCTTTCAATATTTTTGTCCTACGCAATACGGCATTATATATTTTATAGGATTATTGAGTTGACAGCAAATATGCTGAGTATAATAGCCCCCAAAACAATAGTCCTGTAGACCACGTGGGTCAAATTATCCTTGGAGCTGATGTTGTCGGTGCACTTGCACTGCCGTCCAAATGGCTGGTTTGGTACTACATGTGTGCCTTTAATTTGCTTCTATACAGAGTCAAATGTGGTAAGGAAGGGATCAAGCATTTACTAGTGATAATTATTGAATAGTCACGGAGGTCAGACCAAGGAGTAATCCTCCTTGGCTAATGTTAAATCAAAGAGTCTGCTGTTGGTGCAGACAAAGAAAATAATGCTAACCACCTTGCATCCAGATTGCGTTTTCACGCCAAATATAGAACAAAGTTCCAGGTTGAGCATATGCAATATTAAAACTCTTTCCATTCCAGAATTTTCCTGAAATTGAAAATCAGACTGCTTACAGAACATTACTGGCTACTAGAGTAATATTTCTCAGGATCAATAAATGATCACAATTTCAGATTCTTTATGAACAAGACTTTCATTCAAGAACCAGCATAGGCAGATTAAAATACGTAATTCCAAATTGCAAAATCTCCAGGTCAACAGCCTGCCTTCCTTGGTGTGGCGTGGGTGCATCGTGCCTAATGTGCTATGGGGAAAGCTGATTGCGTCGAATGTCATCAGATTTATTCTTATGGTCGAGGCCTATTTTAATCGGTCATGACTCTTTATTAAAACTTTAAAAAAAACTGATCAATTTTAATAGACATAAGCCAGGAATACCGTTGGCCACTGTACCAAATCTCCATCCTGCCCGCGTCGCCCAAAATGGTTCAATGGGGCTAGGTATGCGTAAATGCAATAATTGCAATGGCCCAGCGCATTGTATTCAATCCAGTACAATTACTGTTTTCGGAGTTGTCCCAGATCGGGGACTGCACATATGTAAATCCACCAGCATGAATGGGAGCAGTGAAATAGATTTTGTCTTTTGACCTCATGAGAAAACTGAGTGCACTGGTTTGTGTAAATGCAGATTTCATTTCACCAGGTCCCTTAATTCAGCAGTGTGGGTAAAGATGCTATGTCACATATTCAAAGACTTTGACATGCTATAACTACGTCAATAGTTAACAGAATGCTCACTCTATAAAGCTATTAATCTGATGAATAGATTTTTCCACTATACGTTAACTCTGTTCAGAGCCAGCACTATACACTATATGTAAATAAAATATATATCTGTTTCCGTCTTTGTATTTAAACATCATTTTGATTGTTTTTAAAATAATGTTCTAGGTCTAACAAGACAAAAATCCCAATATTTCAAATTGTGTCTTATTTCTATCAAGACATAATAGAAGAGAAGATTAAGAAGAAGACATTGTTATCATGTGCTCTTGTTCAAGATTCTTTAGGGACACTAGCTAAGGGACCATTATGAAAAATATTTATATGGGCACTTATTATGATAACCAAATATCATTTATAGATTTATTCTGTCTCCCCAAGACTCTTTTCAGGGCCGCCACACCCTCCAGAAACAATAGATTAAACGATTGGTATATATTCTAAGAATGGTTTACGAAATAAATGAATGAAAAATACAAATAGTGCAACAATTCCTCACCTTCCATAAAGAAGAACCTTTCCGCAATATTACTACTACTACTACTACTACTACTACTACTACTACTACTACTACTACTACTACTACTACTACTACTACTACTACTACTACTAACAACAATAATAGTAATAATAACGATGATGATGATGATGATGATGATGATGATGATGATGATGATGATGATGATGATGATGATGATGATAACAACAATGCTAAAAATAAAACGAAAGTAGCTGCCAATTCTCCATTTATAGGTAAAGTTGGTGTTGGACTGAACACACCCCTAAGTATCAATTTACATTTAACGCTGGGTGTCCGGCCGTTATTTGCAAACGTTACCGCTAAATGTATTATAAATTGCCCTAAAATGTATGATGAAAAAATTTTGCAAAATGAAAACATCTGCCGCTAAATGTAAACAAAATGTAAAGCTTTCATACATTAGGGCCTGGCAGATTCCCGTTTCGTTTGTTTTGTTTTGTTTTGTTTTTTTTGTTTTTGTTTTTGTTTTTGTTTTGTTTTTTTGTTTTTTTTTTGTTTTTGTTTTTTTAACGGAATCCAATTTATCGGATTTGGTATAGGGTTTGTTTGATGTCAAAGCAGTAAATTGTGCTATCAACGTTGTCTATCAGTGGTAAACTAGATTATTGGTATGCTGTATACTTTCATTTAAAAGTTTCCGTTTGCAAAATATAAGGGTAAAGTCGTCAGTATTATGTTTTTTATCCTCTTCATTATCATCAATTGGCTTGCTCTGTTGATGCATCATTTACTATGTTTTTATATTAAAACGGCTGGAGAGAGAGAGAGAGAGAGAGAGAGAGAGAGAGAGAGAGATATTACCGTCAATTATCTCATTTTGATTCTTTCTGTATTACGCATGCCTTATACGCATGGCTTATATGTTAGTGGCTTACACTCTTTCACCGCGGGAGGCGAATGCAGCCGAATTGTTAGCAGGCCGCAAGAAGCAATTCCAATGGACTTTCGGTGCAAATCTAAATTTCGACATTTTATCAAATTTTCAAGACAATCCATAGGTTCCCCTAAGTTTGAGCAGTATGAGACAAATGAAAGGGAAGTTTTGAAAATTCTCTCTTGTTGAAGAGTTAGTTCTGCGACTGGTCCAGACAGTATCAGTAATTTTCTACTGAAATTAACAGCTCCGAGCATCTGTAAATCTTTATGTCAACTGTTTAACCTGTCCTTATCCTTAGGTGTATTCCCGACTGAATGGAAGAAATCAAACACGTCTAATCTACAAAAAGTCAGATAGGCAAGTTAAATCAAACTATCGTCCTATTTCTTTATTATGTAATGTATCAAAGGTTCTGGAGAGACTCTTTTTTAATGTACTCTATGAGTACTTACTGGGTAATAACCTAATAACTAATCGCAATTCCGGATTTGTGTCAAAAGATTCTAGCATAAATCAACTCGGAAGCATTGTTTACAATGGACATATCAAAAGCTTTCGACTGGGCATGGCACGAAGGTTTATTGTTCAAACTACGACAATTAGGAATAACCCCTCCTGTGGTTAAATGGGGCGAAAGTTACCTAAGCAATCGTCAACAGAGAGTAGTCATACATGGCCAATCCTCTTCATGATTACCAATTGAGGCTGGCGTTCCACAGGGCTCCATTCTTGGGCCTCTTTTATTCCTAGTTTACATAAATGACGTAGTTGAGAACGTTACCTGCGATATCAAACTATTTGCCGACGATACGTGTTTTCTTGAAATTATTTATAATTCAGAGGCATCCGGAACTCACATTAACACTAATCTTGGCCATCTGAATGATTGGGGCAGACTTTGGGGTGTTTCCTTTAATGCCCTCAAATCCCTTTCCCCTTTTGGTAACTCCGCAATATCCGAGACTGTAAGTCATACTCATTTAGGTGTAACACTATCCCACAACCTAACATGGCACTGGCACATCAACCGCATTGTCACTAAAGCAAGCGAACGCCTCTCACTCCTAAAACGACTTATATTTAAACTCTCCGTGAAAAATCTAGAAAAACTTTATCTCACTATGATTCGCCCTGTTGTGGAGTATGGCTGCGTTCTCTTTGACAACTGTACATAAGAACTGTCTGACCTGCTAGAAGGGTTACTGTATGATAGTGCCAGAATTTGTACTGGAGCTATTAAATTCACTCCCCGTGCTCGTCTATTGGCAGAAGTTGGGTGGGAGCCACTCCACACCCGGAGAAAATACTTTAAATTAGTACTTCTATACAAAATACTTAACAAACTTACTCCACAATATCTATATGACCTGATAACTAATTGTGTTCTTGTACAATCTCGTCGTCCATTAAGAAATCCGGCTGAACTCCAAAAAATAAAATGTAGAACTGACCGCTTCTACACATCTTTTCTCCCATCATCTATCAGACTTTGGGAACAACCTCCCACCTGCTGTAAGAGAATCACCTTCACTCTCGAACTTCAAACTGAAATTTAAAAAAACTTCTATTTTTTCAGCAAGTAATTCCTTCATATTTTTCTCATGGGGACCGCTTTGTAAATATTGTTCAGACCCAACTCCGCCTGGGTCAATCTAAATTAAACTCGCATCTTTTTAACGTAAATATTGTACCATCAGCAGCTCAAAGGCGTAGTCTCTTGAATGCTGTTGTTAACGTGTTTCGCCCAGGTGTAAATCCAAACTTGTTGATTGATCTCGTTAGAGACAGACTTTTGGAAACAATGCTAAGTCGCAGGACGGATCTTTTAAATGAACAGAATGTTGAAATTTTTTGTGCAGTGCATACATTTGTCATAGAATCGAGACGTTTCATTTTTTGATATTGTTTCCTTACTATAAGCGATGCCTTCTGTGTCGCGGCTCTGGTACCGCCTGAGCGGGTGGCAGTCACACTTGGGCAAGCCCATTCTGGTTGGCAACCCGTGGCGTCATTTAACCGGAACTTAAAATCTTGGATGCGCAGTGATATAAAGGGCCTTTCCCACTGAGCATTCGATTGCGCAAGTGGCCTTGCCGTTTCCGTTCCGCCTAGACAAACAAAACAGCGTCTGAATTTTTGCTCTACGACAGCTGCCTGCGCAGTTCATGGTCCTCCGACACTGCTGCCCGGCCGCAGACCTGCTGCAACACGTGTCATCAAAGTGTGGTCTGCGTGTTTTGGGGGATGTTGCCTGGCTGGCGTGTTTTTCGGCCGGCACCGCAGCGCCGCCAAACAGATGCAACCGGAACTCTGCTAAAATTAAGAGACCCTTTCTTTAATCCTCGCCAGGCCGTGTTGTTCCAGCTCGACGCTATGACCGCTCCCCTCATTTGTTTTTATAATATTCATTAGCTATTTTGTTTTTATAACGAATTAACTAAGGAAGGGTCTGCAGAAAGACTAGCACTTTTAAGCTGTTGTTGATAATGGTTTCGAACTTGACAAAAAGAGGTCCATACATGGGTATTGAAATTTTGATGTTTAGTATTTTCGTATTTTCGTTTAACCTGCCGTTTAAGTGAACGCAGGCTGCAGTTGTACCACGCTTAATCATGTTGTCTGACTTCAATATTTTTGTCTTGGATTAATTGTTCAGCAGTTGCCATAAACAACGTGGGGCAGGAATCAACAAAAGTCAATATCTTCAGAAACAAAACATGAATCCAGTCCACACATAGCTCTTACTTACATGGTTAGGAATGTTAGAATCTGATCTAAAATGTAGCTGAATGGTCGGTAATGCGTGTGGGCTTATTTATAACGTACCGTAAGAAGATTAGTACTGGCAAATTGATCCAGCTTATGGCCTGATGGCTTTGGAAAATCGCAATTTAAATCCTCCGTTAAGATAATATGATGAATACCTGTGTCTTTCGCCAGGTCGAAACTTTCCTGGAACTTACTCCAAAAAGAAACTGGGGAATTGGGTGGCACGACAGCAAATAAAAATTTAGGATTATGGAGACTTATTTCAGACCATGAAATCTCCAGATCAGGTAACTCAAGATCTAGTCGTCGAGTGACGTGTAAGATTTGGATACATACGGTACAACACCACCGCCTACCCCATCAAGACGATCTTTTCTAATAATGTCATAATAGTCAGGTATATCTTGATTGCTTGCTAAAGAGTTCGGTGAAAGGAAAATTTCTGATAGAAAAATTATGTCAAATTCCCGGACGATGTCTATACGGGTGCACCGCAATTTATCTGGTGACAGACTCCGTTTATTTAAATGGCAAAATAAAATATCTTCAGAATGGTGTACAGGGCCTGGGTTTTTTTAATGAACATCTCCCGCTAAGAGTATCTGATTCAGTAGAAGACCAGTGAAAGATATATTTACGAACTTCAGTTGCTGTCTATGCAGAACCTTGATCATTATATAAACCAGAAGAGAGGTTCTCTTTTTGTCTTTTTGCTACTTAGCATAATTTAAATTGCTACAACCTTTGGTTGTAGATTCATTAGATGCGCAATGGTTAATAACCCCCTAGTACAAGTTGAAATGCCATTTCTATCTATAATAATTTTTGAAGATATTCAAGTTTTAAAATTTCAAATGCTGCTAATTAGCATAATATAACTTGCGACAACTTTTGTTTAAAGTTCATTAGATGCGCAATGGTCAATAGCCTTCTTGTAGACTTTGGAATGACATCTCTATCTATTAAACTTTTGAAGATATTTAAGATTTAAATTTGCAAATGCTCCTAATTTGCATAATTTTAAAAAACATCTTCATTCCTCTGTATAAAAAGGCAAAACTCCTTGTATGGAGGTACAATCATGCCAAGTTTGGAGTTTCTATGTGTAATAATGTCAGAGAAAAGTGTCGGACAAATTCACTGGTAAAGAAGAAAAAAACTAGAAAAGATTTGCTTCAGCAAATCTGTCTGGGTGCCCTCAAAATCAGAACAGTTTGAAAAATGCTTTACTTCGCCATTGTTCAACATAATCTAAATTTCGTGTATTAGCCTTATTTTTATAAAGTAAAATGCTACAACTTTGGTTCTTGGTTCATTGGATGTGACCATATCACAAACTTATACAGTGAAAATAGACTGCAACTACTATCTATAATAGTCTTGAAGCTATTCAACATTTTAATTTTGTGTATTTACAATGGTCCATTGTATTGGCAGTTGTCACAAAACATATATATGCTGATTAAAATATTGAATATCTAAAATAATTGGAAAATATGGAGCTTTTAAAATTGCAATTGCCCCTAATTTGCATGGTTTTAAACATCATGACTATTCCATATGAGATGCACAATTTCACTGGCTAGGTCAGTCTCCAAAGCAAGTTTGGTGGTTTTCGAAAAAATACTGCTTGAGAAAATCTCCAGACCAAGTTGGTCATGAAGAAGAAAGAAAGGAAGAAAGAAAGAAATTCACAATTTCACTGTTTACTTATACAGTGAAACCTCTCTACAGTGGGTACCCTTGGGGCCAGAGAAAAGTGCCCACTCCTGAGAGGGTCAGCTCTTCTGGGCAGTATAAATGAGTATGTGTGCATGTGTGTGTACATTTTTCATACATGCACATACACATGTACATTGTATACATATTATAATTCAAGGGGAGGTGTATAAATGCAATACAAAACTGTCTTTCTTCCTTGATTATATTAACAAATTTTAACAGCAGCTGTAAAGAAACTACATGTATATGTACCTGTGAACCAAGACAAGCACTATACTGTTTCAGTATTGGCTATGAAGATCAGGCTTCATCTCACTGTTTACAAGAAAACAAAGACATGAAAGTGTCTACTGAGATTACACAAATCCATATACTGTTTCAAAATCCACAAAGTGAAAACAGTCATTGATGACTGGAAGACCATACTTTGATGGGTCTTGGCCAGCTCAGCCATGCATGCCATCTAAATTTAACAGACAGACAGGCTTGTTCTGTCCAGAAGTCCTACAGCCTGTGTTCCCTTGGGACTGATAAGGTCCACACACTCATAACCTCAGGCAAAAACAGACCAGCCAGGATACCAGTCTCAGTCATGGGGCACTGACAGCTCTGTGCAGAACTAGTGGGAACTGTAGCCTGCCTGGTACATATGACATCATGGAGCAAATTTGTTCTTGCATGAACAGAAAAAGATTCTCTGTATTTTATTGAGAGTGTCATTACACAGTTGTCCCCCCCCCCCATTTGCGACAAGACCTTCCAAAACATACACCTAGCATGCATGGATAGAAGGCTGCTTTTGGGACAGGTTCAAGCTAATTAATTATGAATGCAAAATGGTTGCCTGGCACCATGGAGGTCAAGCAATAGGTCATACAACAAGCAGTTAAATCCTTGCTTGTGGATTGTGGAGAAATTTGGTGAATTTAGCATACATTAAAATTCCTTAAGTTTTGTTTGTATGCTGTTGGATTTTCCAGTTGTCTCAAACCTATATGTGTAAGTTAGAACTTTTCGACTTCACCAAAACCGTTAGCCATATCCACTTGAAAGTTGGTTGGTATGTACCTTGGGTGGGTCTCTACCCATGTGTTGAAATAGTTGGGTTCCATTATTTTTTGTATATTTATTTTTTTTTTCCAAATTTTTGTTCATTTTTTTGACAACATCTTAAAAATATTCTTCTCAAAAACTGCCTGGCCAAATGCTTCAAACTTGTGTAGGGGCACTTCGGAGCTCTCCCCCTCCTGATTTGAATTTGGTCAACAGTTGGTGCTGCAATATTTTCTTTTTCTTTTTTTATATGAATTTTGTGTGTGTTCGCTATTTTCGACTCCTTCAAAAGTGTCACTCAGCTTGTACTGAAACTTGATGCAATTGTAGCTTGCGGGAGGGGTAAACGAATTTGTTCACTAGGTGGCAATATTCTGGACCCCAGTACTTCAACGATTTTTTGAAAAAAATTCTGGTACTTGTCGGTGAATGCATGCATTTCTATTGGTTAGTCTGTACGGCAATGGAGTTTGCAGTGGTAATACCGATTTTTTACTTCTCCGAAGCCGTCAAACAGATTCACTTCAAACTTGTCGGGGGAAGTCTCTACCAAGTTTGTTCAAATGGTCACACTTCGGTGATTTTTAATATTTTGTATGATTCTTTTGTTCATTTTCATGTAAAATGTTTAAAAAAAATCTCCTCAAAAACCACTTGGCCAATTTCTTGAATTGCACAGGGGCACTTATGGGGACCCGCGGACCTCAAGAATCTCATATAATGTTTCCAAATTTTAACAGTGGATACATAATATATCAGGCTAACTAATAAAGTCACATAAATGAAAAAATGAAATGCCGAAAAACACTATTTTGGGTTTTCTACTGCTTTAAACGGAGCTTACTAGATAAAGTTGCACATACCAATTGTTCAAAAACCCTATTTTGTATAAGAACTTCTATTTGGACTGCTCCGGGCCTACATTCAGTGCACTTCACAAGTCCGACTTAGCTCTCAAAATTTGAATATTGAACTTGCCCGACATGTCAAAACTCCCTACAGCTGGTCGCATCTGTCCTGAATGAAATCTGGGTGTTGTTGATGATGCAACACATTTTCTTCCATAATGTACTGCTGTTACACAAGAAAGATCTAGTCTTATCACAAAAGTTAGCATGAATATGCTAAATTCTGTCGGTCATGATACCCGTGATAAATTCATTTCCATTTATATCCAGCAATTTATTATGTCACCATGTATTTTTTTATTTGGGGAAATTTCTCCGTAAATACTTGCAAACTGTATGTAAATTTTACTCGGGACTGGTGTACATGTGATACAAGTCTACAGGTGCTATTTTTGTTTATACATTATAACATAATATGTTCTATCTTTGACAGAATGTGAGTTTTCAGGTGCTGCTATGTCATAAGATGTGCCCAATTGTCTCTCTTTGTACTTGTGTCTTAACCACCTTTATTTTGCTTATTAGTCAGCCTTATGCTGGTGCTGTCATCTATTGACTGTTCAGTACACTTAAGTTAACTTTACTCAGGGCCTGATTCAGTGAAAGACCAGAGTACGGATTCTATTTTAATGTATTTATTATCACAAAATGAGTCCAATTCTGCATGTTATCTCTGATGAACGCTGACATCGTGACCATATTTGTCATATTCATTGGTTACAAAATAAAACAAAACAAAACAAAAAACAAATAAAAAACAAACAAACAAAAAAAACCAAAACAAAATATTGGTCAGCTTCAGGCTCCATTCTCTGGTGCTGTCATCTACTGACCGTGCAATACACATAGGAGGTATCTGTCATGTACTGAATATACATGCATTTTTCTATCGACCTGTCGATATCCGAAGGTAGATTTGCATTTATCTGTGTAAATTGTCACTTTAAACATTGTGTTTCTCTGGCGTTTTTCGCCTACAGGCCATGTTTGGATCTCTTAACATAAATCTACTGTCCACCTGTATATGCCAATGTTAGTCATAGGCCAGGACCGCTCTGACCGTTAGCCAACTACCCAAATGTTTATGTTTCTTGAATTTGGTTGATGAACTGTGCAAATGAAGATTATATTCAAAAGGAAGTCTGAAAGACCCGTGACAAAATATTTGTTAGTTATGCTTGTGTTTCCAATTTTAGCCACAGATTTGTTGAAGTCTAAACCCGTCCATGCACAAGCACAGTTAGTGGTGGCATTTAATTCTAGTGCAGACATGTAGTTGTTATATAAAGAGTTCAGTTTATTTATGCTTTAGTTCTTTTATGCGATGTATTAGTTACTGCTCTAATTTTTATTCTAGTGGCACATCAGTCAGTGCTATTAGTTAGAGTTGTTTGCTCTTGCATTGTTATGTTCCACTAAATAGAAATACTTTTAGCTTTCGGTTAAAATTGATATTGCATTCTTTGCACTTGTTTGATTTTCTAGCTCTGGTGACTTGCCAGTCAGCAGAGCTTAGAAAATCCACCTATGCCCGTCGTCATCTTTCCATCTGTATGGCCACATTAAGCTTCTTCATCAGTCCTTCTGTTCGTTAGACTTTTTACTTTTCGACTTCCTAAAACTTGTTGTATGGAATGTTTTGATGTTACGCATGGATGGATGCTTTGCAGTTGGTCCTCTACCAAGTGCGTGAAAGATACAATTTTCTCATCTTTCATGAATATTTATTTTTTTCTTTTTTGTAAAAATTGAAAATTTCTACTCTTCAAGAGCTACTTTAACCATTTGCTTTCATATTACAAGTAGGTTCATCTGGCGTCACGTATTTTCTTTTTGGTCACTAGGTGGCGCTGTGCTTTCTAGTATTTTTGTGTGTTAATGCTATTTTCAAATTCTCGAGAACGGCTTTATAGAGTTGCATGAAATTTTATCAGAATAAAATTTGCCTAAAGCTCCTGGAAGTTTGCGAAAATTACGGGGATAAGTTTTTTTTTGACAAAGGCTTGGCATATGAAATTTTAGGACTGTATGTGGGTTCATGTTGCTATTGTACATACAAGTAGCAATACAGTGCATACATTGCAATGTTGTCAAACACGTTGTATTGGATGATTGGAGTTTACAGGCAAATGTTTCCCAGATGGGCCTCTTCCAGCTTTGTGAAGGACATGATGATGCAATATTTTTTCTATTTTATTTGTTTATTTAATGATTTATTTTATTTATCTATTTATTTTAAAAAATCTCAATTTCTTAAGGGCTACCTTACCTATTGCTCTAACATTGCTTACAGGGTCGCATGGAGTCCGTAGTTTACATTTCAGCCACCAGGTGGCGCGACCATTTTCCCTACTTTTGGAATGAAGTTTTAGGCGCTAAGTCTGTTTCCGATTTTTCCCCCGGAAAGGTTAAAAAGAACTGCTTGAATTTTGTCAGAATATAACCTTACTGAAGATCATACCCGTTTGTGAAAATGATGATTTATGTTATATGTAAGTTTTTCGACGTCATTATGGACATACGTCATTAACTACAGCACAGTTACATAGGTAAAGTGCTTTTACACACATATGTTTCGCAGGTGGACCTTCACCAGTATTATGGAGATGACGATGCAATAATTATGCATTCACTGAGAGGGAATGTCTAAAAAGTTTTAAGTGGGTTTAGAATTCAAGCTTTTCGCAGACTCAGCAAATCTGACATGTATTGGCTTATATTTTGGTCGCTCATAGGCCCATAGACACTATTAAAAATTCGTAGGAAAGTACTATGGGGTTTCTATTGGTGTTGTTAATTTTCACCTTGAAAGTCAGATTGACATAGTGGCTTATGTCTTGGTAATGGTGGATCTTGGCCGGTAATTACCATTAAATGTAAGTAAGAAAGTACTGATGCGGTTTCTTTTCGCGTGGTTCATTTTGACTTTGAATGACCTTCAAAGGTCAAACTGACATATTGACTTATGTCTAGGTAATATCAAATTTAATATCAAACTTTTGGTTACTTATTGGCGAGCACTAATACAGTACATGTAGAGAACAGTAAAGGTAAAGTCTGCACTCGCTGAAGCAGCAGAGTCCAGTCAACAGAGCTTAGGATAATAATGGTCCTCGTGTTTTTTTTTTTTTTTTGACATATGTAAGAATCTAGTCAAAATGTTTTTCCAGCCACATAACAATGTAATATACCTGTAGTGTCTGACAATGATGTGTACCATGTGACGAATTGGCCAAGTTTGACTGAATATTTGGTCAATTAGTTAATCACTTACTTACTTGCTTATATGTTCATCCTCCAACAGTAATCGCAAGCATGACATCACAATAAACAACACAGCATTCGCCTGTGTGAACTACGATAAAGTCACTTTCCCCATATATTTTGAGCAAAATTGATGAAATAAAGCACACCAAATTAGTTAAAGGCATTTCATTATCCCAACTCAATAAAGAAAATGTTGAACACCTTTTCTCTAAACCCCACAAACGTCAAATATGTAGAAGTCTAAAATATATAGCTTCGTTTTGCTTCAACTGTCGACACACAGAAAGATGAGCTGCAAAGCCCTTTTTGCGTTTCTTTCTTCCTGTCTTTTTTTTCGCCAGAAATGAAAGAAAAGATTATACTCATAAAGTTGAACTTTGTTCCTGTGAGTTTGATCATGATGACGCTATACATGGGCAGAGACTTATCGGGCTGTAGGGTGCCATAACTACTCATCGACAGAAGTTGCTTTATTGTGAAGGGTGTAGGAACATGCCCCCATTTGTACTAGTACATGTAATACATAAATAAAGTGGGAAACCTACATCTTTCAATATTTTGTCCTATGCATTAGAGCATTATATATTTCATAGGATTATTAAGTTGACAGCAAATATGCTGAATATAATAGATCCCAAAACAATATTGCTGTTGCCCACGTGGGTCAAATTATCCTTTGAGCTGGTGTTGTTGGTGCACTTGCACTGCCGTCCAAATTGAATGCCAAGGACAACTTTGGCTACATCTGCACTAAAACTGAGTGCAAGCAAATTTGGGTTGCGTTTTCTGCTACCTTGATATCAATTAATATTTGTATTGTTTCTCTTATATATATATATATATATATATATATATATATATATATATATATATATATATATATATATATATATATATATATATATATATACGTATATATATGTATAAATATATATATGTATGTATATATATACATATATATATATATATATATAATATATGAACTTTGCTCCTGTGAGTTTGATCATGATGACACTATACATACAATACTATTATTGTCACCTTTAAATATTCACATACCATACCTGATATCAAACGTTTGGTTACTTATTGGCAAGCACTAATACAGTACATGTATAGAGCATGAGTTACATTTTGGAGGAGCTCAACAGTTTCGCAAATGTTTTTAGCCATAAAAAGGCCAGTCCGTCTGTTCCTCCGTCCGTGTCACAATTTATATGTCTGACTTCTCCAAAACCATTTGCCAGATCCACTTCAAAGTTGGCGGAGATGTTCTTTGGTTGGGTTTCTACCATGTTTATACCAATGATCATGCTCCAGTGACTGTTTAGCTCTGCTGATCAGCTGGCCCTAAAGTGCAAACGTTTAACCCGCTTATTATTTTGAACGATATGTGGAACAACCATAGGGGCGGTGGAGAAATTATGACGCTAATTTCATCAAATGTACAATGAATGTGAATTTTGTGTGGAAGTTGAATATTAGGCCTACATACATTATATAATATAGGTGACCTTGGCCTACTTTCTGAACGTCACTGTGGGAAAATATTTCAGTAAACGATTTTTTGTGATGGTCATTACGGCTGAATTTGTGGACATATCTGTAAAACATTACATGAATATCATACAGACAAAAGTCTATGGCAAGCGGTCATCGTGGCGTCATTTGTGATAATTATTGGAACTAATATCATAGGTATCAAAACCACATTAAATTCATTATTGTGATAATAAACTGAGACAGAACTGCAATGTTTACGCTGAATATGTGTTAAGCCAATGGTCAAATTGCGTAAAATTTTGGACGACCTTGACCCGCATTTCTGATCATTAAATAACAGCAAAGAACACTAAATTTAGTTTGCTGAGAAAGTATAAGGCTTTAATATGATACCAACTAGACCATAAATCTGTATCATATGTAGAAGTTGATATTATATAATATGGACAACCTTGGATTTCTTTCTCAAGGTCAGGGAGGGAATGCATTTCAGTAAAATATTTTTTTGATGGTCATTACATCTGAACTTGTGAATATATATAAAATGGAAGATTGATCGGATACTGCATAATATGGATGACCTTGACGTACTTTATCAAGGTCACGTAAGGGAATGCATTTCAATTTACTTTTTGTGATGATCATTTTATCTAGTGTTTATACATCTATATACCATTGCAGGCACATAACACAGACAGCACGCTGTGACATGTGGAGTCATGGTGGGGATATTGGTGGTAATTATTGGAAGTAACATCAAAGGAATTAAAAACATATTAAATCACTATTGTGCTAATAAATTGCATGTTGGATCCTCTTTAAACCTAGTGGGATTGTACATGGACTTGATCTCAACCAAATTGGGGGTCTCTTGGAATTAATTTTGACCTTAAGTGATCTTGAAAGGTCAACTGACATAGTAGTTGATATTACGGTAATGGTGGATCATAGAGACATGGTTACTATTAAACACCAACGGGAACGTATCTGTGGGGTTTGTTTGTTTTTTGCTGTTGTCAATTTTCACTTTGAGCGACTTTGAAACGTATAACAGACATACTGGCAAAATATCTTGGTGAGCGACTTCGAAAGGTCAAACGGACATATTGGCATAATACCTTGGTAACAGTGGATTTCTTTACGTTTCCATTAAACATTACATCCATTTAAAACGCTACACAAGTGGTAAACACATGTAGAATTTTTAAAGAAAATTACTGTTAATTTAGTTTTCCTATAGTTTTCCCACCCCTTAGTCTCACTTTGCCCCGTGGGTGTTCCATTTCGCCTCGAAAACCGCCTTTTTTGTTTTATGCTCCACTCTTATATGTTTGGGTCGAGGGTGGTATGAAAGTAGTTTACTTTTAATCTAAGTGTCCCAACTTTCTTTTTGATGTACTACCACCACATGAAGTTGATCTGTTGAATAGTAAGAATAAAAAAATCACACTCCTTTCGTAGTGTCCCACTTCTCCCTCCCCCATCATTTATTAATGTATGTACCTTTGTAATTAATACGCATGTGTTAAAATGTAATAAAATTTGCACATTTAATAATTAGACACCTTCGGAATCGCGAATCAGGGAAATCTCTAATCGAGCCGCCATATTGGAAAATTATTTCTGGCCATACCAAATCGGAGGGGGGGGGGATCTTTTTTGGTTGCGGTTGAGAACAAACTAACCTAGTGGAGCTCTGATAATAACATCGTTAGTAGAAAGTGTGCATTTGATTATGTTAGCAGCTAAAATTTACCAACCATATTCTGCAGTTACTGTGAGTGTCTTGTGTACATGTTGTGAAGTTACAAAAAATACAAGTTTGCTTTGCATGTGGATCTATCTTGCTTGTGTATGTTAAACGGGTGAGGTACAAAGACATCACTCGTGATTCCCTGGGTTGCAATGAAAAGTTGTTTGTTGCTTTCCCTGGGTACCCGACTAGCAAGACAAATATGTCAAGTGCCCGAAAAGAGAGGATTAAACAGACATGATGCATTTAACAGTTAAGAGGGCCCGCCTGGGCGTGGATTGAAAGTGAATATAGATCGAGAGTGAATACAAGACATGTGTAGCATAAAGGGAATGATGGCAATGACGTATGGAAATGTTGTGTGTGTGAACTAGTTTTGCGGATGGCAGTTATAAAGTTATGGAGTTTGATTGTAAATATAAGTTGTACTGTCGTGCTAATGTATAAAATGAGTAGCCAACAATATTGAACTTTACAGATTTTGGTTTTGTCCAACTCGTTGAACAGGGAAAGCTGGGTTGTGACACACAGGAAACAACAGATACTAGTAAGATCACAGATGATGTTTCGGATGAAATGAACACAAAAGAGGAATTAGAGAGTCAATTAGACAACAAGGTAAGCACCTATGTAAGTTGAGTCATATTACTGTAATCTTTACACAAAGGAAATAAAATGGGAACCTGGAAATTACAGGCCAGTCGGCTTAAATGTTTTCTGTGTAAAGTGTTGAATTCGATCATAAGGGACCACATTATGGATCACATGGGAAATAAAAATTTTCTGAGTGAGTTCACACCAGTTTGGATTTCTGCTAGGGGGATCAACTGCAATGCAATTGTTCATAGTCGTAGATGAATTGACAGATATTGTGGACCGTGGGGATTCCTTGGATGTCGTATACTGTGATTTCCAAAAGCGTTTGACACTGTGCAACACAACCGTCTTATGACAAAGAATAAAGCATATGCTATTTCAGACGAAACACTTAAAGATCGTAAACAGAAAGTGGTGGTAGATAGTTTCTTATCAAGAGACACAGATGTTATAAGCGGAATACCTCAGGGAAGTGTATTGGAACCCTTTTGTTTGTAATATATATAAATAACTTGCGTGAAGTAATAGACCTTGTAGCTGAAATATATTTTCTTGTAGACAACATAAAAATATATCGCAGATAAGAATAGCAGAATATAAACGGATACTTCAATTTACCAGCATCTCAGATCATTAAAGGAGATCGCGTGATACGTGGCGGTTGAAACTTCATCCTGATGAGGATGTAGTCATGATAGTCGGTAATTCAAATACCCCAAAGAATTCTTACATAATGGTCATGCATGGTGAAAGATATCACTTTAGAAGCCTTAGAAAACGATTTGTGTGTTATTTTTGACAGCGATTTGAAATTTGAAAAATAAATGGAAGAAAAAATAAATGGGGCAAACAAAATTATGGGAATTATTTTTTAAAATCCTTTAAATACATGGACGAAGAATCATTTCAACAAAAGTCTAGATCAATGAGATCACAATGTGAATATGCCAATCAAGTATGGTTCATGCAGTTCCAAAATGATGATGATGATGATGATGATGATGATGATGATGATGATGATGATGATGATGATGATGATGATGATGATGATGATGATGATAAAATAATGCAATGTAAAATGTTCAGAGGAGAGCCACAACGTTGGTGCAGGCTGGAAAGACTTGAGCCATGCAGAAAGACTAAAAAGCTGGACTCGGCATCCATAGCATTTGAAAAAGTATGGGGCGACATTATTGAGGCACTTAAAACACTCAGATTGGTCATACCCCAAAGAATTATTAATATTATCACTCGGGGGAATATGTTTAGACTTGATACCCAACCAGCAAATCTGGATATATATATATATATATATATATATATATATATATATATATATATATATATATATATATATATATATATATATATATATATATATATATATATATATATATATATATATATATATATATATATATCAGGAATTATGGTTTCCCTTTGAGGTTAGTCCCCGCCTGGAACAGTTGAACAGATGGTGTGGTGACATCGTCATAACTGAATGTATTTAAACATAGCCTAGACAGACAATACTGGAAGGACAAGCTATGTCGATTTCAAAAATGTGTTTTCCTCATGTCCCTTTGGAGGCTTCGTATCTACATCATAAATTGTGATTAATATAATAGGAATAGGCCTGTCTGCTTGAAACTTGGCCGGACATGCTGTAGAAATGTCAATTTTTTGGAGGGGGGGGGGGCTTTAAGTTACAAACGTAGGTCATGATTGATTGGCCTCGAATATTAATCACTTGAAATAGACATCGATCATGAAAATCAATGTCATGGCATTCCACGCAAACTTTCCTTTGTGCACCAAGACATTTTCCCCAGGTTGAGTGACCAAGAGCAATATTGGGCTAAGAACACAGACCACATAGTGATCTATCACTTGTTTTACACACCACTCCATCCTCTTTATATATGATGCATTTTGCAATTATAAAAGGGAAGTTTAAACTTTCAACTTGGACGTCATGTGGCCATAACCCCGGTCAAGTGCAAGATACAGGCTGTGCACAAGAAGTAGAAAAGGTGCATGTAATATCGCACCAAAGAATGTTGAAGGTTCTCATGATTATGGGATTGGAACGAACTAAATTCAAATCAAAACAAAAATGGAAAAGATAGGCCTATACATGCTGCTCAGGCAGGAGGGTAACGCTACCATTTAATTTATCAATCACATGGAATAGAAATAATCATTGGCAAATTAATCTTTTCAGGTTGTTCACAAATTATTCATATTCTGGGGTCATTTCAGGCCACACCACATCCCACATGAAGCAATTAATTTTACCAGGACTGCATTGACCAAATTCACTCTACATTGGTGTGCAGGCCTGTACGGAAAGGGCGGGAAAAACGGATCGCTGAAGGAAACAGCTCTAACAATTTCAAACAGAATTACCTACATGTATTTTTAAGTTAAATACTTTGTGCTAAATTGTTATTTTTTTGCAAAAATTTGCGGGTCGGAATTATAAATAAACCGATACAAGATATTTTGTTTTTTAGCAAAAATTATCCATTTTTTTTGTCCGCGTGCTTGGGCAAAAAGAATCAAGGTACAGAGCATAACAGATCACCCCGTACCTTTCTGTTTTTCCAGAAATTAAACTACCTAACAAAATACAGGTTAATCTTATTAGGGACGAACATGTCCGGTTTGTCAGATGAAAAAGTGTTCAATGTGTTAATATTTTTGGGAAGAAGGATCTAACTCGGGCAGGCAGAACGGACTACCACAACCTGTGATATATCACTGAAGCCGAAAACGATATGGTATGACAAGTATCAAGCTGCTAGTAAAACAACACGATAAAAATTGATGCCACGACAGTTACCTATCATTTACTTGTCATGAAATATTATATCCAATAAATTAACCTATAGATATAGACAGTCATAGTGTTGATATAAAGGCTTACGAGCCACCAAAAGCAAACAGTTTATGAAAAGAGGTATAATTTATTTTTCCGATGATATTTTTTCTTTGTTTATCCGAATGTATACGGTTTGACATCGTCTGACAATCAAGTAACAAGAAAACGAAACTTTCCGTGGTGTATAATAAGCAATATGCCTGATCGTTTATGTCCGCTATTGATATTTCAATGCAGTCACTCAGGGGAGAAGGAGTGAGCGCAGATGTCAATCAAGTCAAGTTTAATGTTGACCATTGTACTGGAATTCTGTATCACCCGACCAAGATATATATAGCTGGCGAGTCAAAATTTACTACAAGGACAAGAAGGATCAAAGATTAAGATGATACGAGGGCTGTTCAGTAAAGATTTCCCCTTACCCACTTCTGATTACAATAGGGAGCTGAAATTGCACATGTATACTCACACATACATGTTCAGCTTAAATGGCAATTTGCAGCTCTGAACTTTACCCGGTTTCTCTTTTACAGGTGTAAAAGTGCAGTAAGATGTGATAATGGAGCCGGTCGAAGATAGAACAGTCATGGGGTCCCTGTATTTGAAAGGCAATACACCAAAGGAAACATTTGATGAGATGCAAAGAGACTTATAGGGGAGGATACCTCATCGTATGATGTTGTCAAGCACTGGCATCGTCAGTTCAAGTGTGGTCGCGCATGAGTGGAATCGGCCCCCATTCCCGGGCGACGACACTCTGCTATTATATCATATCATATCATATCATATCATATCATATCATATCATATCATATCATACCACATCACATCACATCACATTACATTACATTACATTACAGTACAGTACATTATATTATATTATATTATGTTATATTATATATAGTATTGAACCAATCTAAAATGAACTAAACCCTAATTAGGCCTTTATCATACTGAAATTGCATTGGTGTTGGGCTTAGGAGTTCTGAGGGTGATGGAGGCGAAATACATGCCTATCATCAAGCAGGTATAGGCTTCTTGCTATCATTGCCCCTATTTAGATTTTGATGGAGTTAAATATGTGGAGCCGATTGGGGAGAGTAGGTGTATCATTAACAAGTCATGGGTGACTGATTTTATTTTCTGCCAATTTATGTGATTATAATGCATGTGAATTTTGATTATAATATTGCAACTATACTGTAGAATTTATTTCATTTTTTCTTATGCTTTTTGTAATTTTGGAATTTCTTAGCAGCAAACATTCGTCTACTTGGACATTAGTTTGACCATTAATATGCGTATAGATCTCGGATGTATACATGTACATGTAAATCTGGAAAAACAAGAAACAAGACATCCATATTTGAACGTGTTTAATGAAACCAAAGTAAGACTATATTTTGACGAAACACATCGATAAACAACTCATAGCCGCGCCGCGAAGCGTTTTTTTTTTTTCGCTACGCTCGTGACCAAAGTTTGAAATCGTTTCCGTCACTGGCTGTTTTGATCAGCACCAGCATGGACCTCTGTATAAACGCTCGATGACACAAGTAAGTGACAATCGCATGTAATTTCCTTTAATTATCGAGATTTTATGCCAGGAGGTCAGATCCAAGATCCATGACTTCAGATGCTGCATAATTTCCCTGAATGCGTGGCGGTGGTGGGGAGTGGGTGGGTGCACTTAATTTCCTTCACTCATTCAGTGTAGCTAACATGGGGAAAAGACCTTGACAGTTGTCGGTCTTAGGTCTGGGAAAGGGGGAATAAGTCACAAAAAAGTTTATCCAGCGGAACCCTGCTCAATTTTCTAAGGTCTGGAATTTAAAGATTTAGCTGATTAGAAGGACAAACTCACATATTGGCTTAAATCATGTTAGTGGTGGTTCTTAGACCCATGTTGCAATACTGCCAGGAAAGTACTACGGGGTTTCATTCGGTGTTGTTCATTTTGGTCATGAGTCACCCTAAAATGTCAAACTGATATATCGGCTTATATCTACATAATATTGGATCCTGTCACTTTTCATCAAAAAAACGGTCACACAGTTTTGTTTTATAAACTTTTATATTCCATAACCGTGTTGATATGGCACTCGCACATAACTGCCTCCATTGAACCTTATTTTTTAAAAATGGGGATATGGTCGAGTGGGTATGTACATTTCCCATTTCAGCTACGCGACTGGTGCCAAAGGTTGCAGGTTCGAGTCCCACTCGTTCCAAACATAAAATATATGTTAAAGCTTTTTGCTTTCTCCAAAAAGTATAACTTGGATTGTTCTGAAACTTGGTGGAAATGTGGCTTGCAGGAAGCTTAAACTAAATGTTCAGTAGGTGGTAATAATTTGGATCTCTGATTTTTAATGAATTGCTCAGTTAAGAAACTTGTCGGCTGATATATATATTCCTGTTGATTACCATGTACGTCTATGGAGATTGCAATGGCAAGTTCTTTTTTTGGACTTCTCGGACGCCACCAACCAGATTCATTTCAAACGTGGTCAGGATGTACCTTTGGAGGGTTTCTACCAAGTATATTTATGCTCCAATGATTTCTGGATTTTTATGCCCCCACGGGGGGGATGTAGATTTGCCCTTGTCCGTCTTTCCGTTCGTCCGTCCGACATTAAAATTGTCACATTTGTGTTGCGCATATCCTAAAAAGCATTTGAGGTACAACCATGAAACTTTGTGGAAACATCTATTAATATATGAAGGTGTGCACCTGGAGTTTTGTTTGTCTCTTGGGTTGATTGTACAGTCTTAATCAATCATTCATTAACTTATGGAAAATGTTGATTCGACGTTAAACTTGTCACATTTGTGTCGCATGTATTTCAAAAGGTATTTGAGCTTCAACCATGCAACTTTGTGGAAACATCTATCAAGATATGAAAGTGGGCACCTGAGGTTTTGTTTCTGTCTTAGATTGAGTATCTTGTGTTAGTAAATCATTCATGAACTTGGGGAAAATGTTGAATTGACGTTAGATTGATCACATTTGTGTCGCATGTATCTCAAAAAGTATTTGAGGTCTTACATCGATTAAATGTCGTATTCCTTCCAATGATAATGGAGGCAATGACAAGTGGGGAGATTCGTGTCCTTTGGATACTTCTCTAATAATGATTTCATTTTTTGGTGATCTCTTTAAAAAATCTTCCCCAAAACGAAAGTCACAGCACCACTTCAATCTTTGTACCCATGGTCAGCTAAGCACAGGACTATCACAGTTCTCTAGTTTTTTAGATTTTCCCAAAACAACTCCATCAAGTTTGAAGTGGATCTGTTAGACGGTTATCACGGTGAATTACCATTGTAATCCAAATTGATTTATATAGCAATCAACACGAATGTATACATAAACCAATAAGTGCCCGAAAAAAAAAAAAAAAATCAAAATCGGGGATCCATGGTAATGTCACCCAATGAACAATTTTGTTTGACCTTTCCGCAAAGAATTTTTCCTTTAAGTTTTGGCTTTATCTGATAGACGCTTTTGGCGAAGTTTAAAATAGTAAAATGCCAAAAAAAAAAAAAAAAAAAAAAAACAATTAAAAAAGAGACATCTCAGAACCACCTGTTGAACATTAAGGTCGAAGGGTGCCCAGAACTGTCTCTATGCAATTTCAAAGCAATTGAGTTAGCGATTTCGGTGCAAATTTTTGCAAAAAATTAATTAAAAATCACGAAAAAAATCCAAAAATCACCTAAGCATGACCATTTGGACAAACTTGACAGAGATCCACCCAAAGTATATCCCCATCAAGTTTCAAGTGAATCGGGTGGCGGTTTTTTAAATTAAAAGATATAAATTGTTGACGGACGAACACCGATGACGCTGACGAAGACGGAAGAAGGACTATAAGATAAACTTAGCTGACTGACTAGTCAGCTTAACTGAAATTAAATCCAAAACCACTCAGTCAATTGCTTTGAAACTACGTATATGTAGGAACAATTTTGATATCACAACACATAGATCGTTCAACAGGTGGTGCTGTGACTTATTCGTATTTTTAAAATAATTTTTAGAAAGCTAAATATACTTTCGACTTTTTCTCCAAAACGTTACTCAAGTTGTTCTGAACCTTGGTAGAAACGTAAATTGAGGGAGAGTGACCTTGGCAGAAACGTAAATTGAGGGAGGGTGAAAAGGAGTTGTTAACTAGGTGGTAATAATGCGGATCCTCTGGTACCGGGTCACACCCCACCGTCACTGCCTACATTGTCTTTAAAGCCTTCCACTATTCCCAGGACTGTTGTGGGCCACGAAGGGGGGGGGGGGGGGGGGAGGGCACAGTCTGCCACTACCAACCCACGGTACGATTACAGTCAAATTTGCCTGATGGTCTATCTACCCTGTGGCATAGCTGCCTTAAATAAACGCTCTTGTTTGGACCAACAGGGGACCACTGATGAATGGGTGCAAGAAGCTCCAGTGGTAAGTTTTTTCATTAACTATATAGCTGAAAAGTGTATCCAGATTCAGTTCATTTTAACCGACCATGATGTGTAAATGACAAATTCGGGGATGATGTTTGAAGAAAGAAATGAATGTTACCTGTTAAACATTTAATTTTGAATGTGCTTACATCACATTTTACTCGAAATTGTCCCTGCACATGTAGTTTAAAGTAAAGAGCGTAAAATCAGTCAAAATATACTTACATTTTCTTGGCTCATTTGCCCTCATTAAGTTAACAGCACACAATATCGTGTATACAAAATGTACATTGTACTTACACTTTCCTATGTTGTCCTGATACAAGACCTTTGGAAGTGTAGCGGCGTGGCATATACAGCACACTCCAACACGTAGACTGAATAATACTGAATCAGCTGCCGTATCCCGCTCACATACAAATCACACTGCGTGCAACAAGCAGCAAATCATTTCAACCGCCACATGCCATTCATATTTTGAACATTTATTACTTGTATAGTTAAACCTAGCTCTTTCGACCTTCCCATAATTTTGCATTCACCTGACATGTCAGGTGACATCGACACTGGAAAATGAAAATTGACTTTTTTTTCATATTTTATTTTCAAATATTTTTTAGATGAACGGATTTGAGTTCAACCTGGTGGTGGTGCAGTATGGTGCTGGGTCATCAAAAAAACCCAAGTTTATGTGCACCATGTATTTTGTGTCATACAGTTAATCCAGCATAAACAAGGACTTTAATTAATATTGCGACATTGCAAGGGGTACTAAAACCATTTACAATGAACATAATTGTGAAAAATTCTACAGAAATCCTGAAAATCTCAGCTCTTCTTGGATCTGCTGCCAATGAAATGCGGGCTGGCCTTTTTGTCTCTATAACAATACAGGCTCGTGCATGTATACTCCTAGGACATGAGCCTGTATTGTCATTTATAAATATGTTGACTCAGTTAACTGCTTTGTTGTAGTGTAGACAGACCTTTGTCATATGGCTGGTTGGAATTAGCCAATCATAAGGCTCAAAAAGTGTTGATTTTATCCCATAACCATTGATTATGAAAAAGAATGTATTATGAAACTTGATAATGCATCTTTTTTGGGCTGACCTTCACCCTCAATAATCGCAAAAAGGGCCCGCAAAAAGAGTGAATTAAGTAAAACCTATAACTCACTCTTTCCGAATTAACCCTTTCAATGTCTAACAATAAAATTTGAAATGATTTACCTGAATTTCCATGATAAAAACTTTCCATTCAAGTACCAGCACGCATTATACCATCAGCCACAAAACTTCTCCGGGTCAGTAGTCTTGATGCAGTAGCATATCATGAACGCAAAGCAAACTTTGATTGGGAAATTGTAAAAACACTACAAATAAAAACCAACATACCTCTCAGTACTGCCGGTGCCGTCATTTCTTTGGAAAAATAATTGCTGAGTTGCAATATTATCAAGTTCAATTAGAGGCACGTCATCTTCCATTTTGTGGTAGCTGGCAGATTCACGAACTACCTAAACGCCTGAGCGAAATCACGAATGAAGTGACTCAGAAGTGAAATGACACTGTCACACGTGTGTGTAAGAATTTGATAACGTAACTGACAGATAATACGCTTTCAATCATGAAATCACTGATCCGACCCAAACACAAATGACTATTCCTACCAGCCAATGACAAATGTGTTATAACATGAAAGGAGACGATTATGGCTATCACAACTGTCTCGTGGCTTCGCCACTAGACAGTTATAAGCCATAATCGTCTCCTTTCATGTTATAACTCTCACGTAAAATTACACTGTAGCGCGACTCATAAATGGTTTGTACTGACGAAAATTATGCAACCCGTTTTGTTTTGCATAACCCATTTAAAAGGTGGTTTATCTTGTGGTACAAAGTTGCGTGAACCGTATTAAAATGTGTTATACGCTGCTGCACAAATGCAACTACGGGTTATGTAATTTTTGAAAGTGTGAGACTTGTGAAGGTCCTGTGCTCAGCTGAGCTAGCATTTAGAGACTGAAAATGCCCTGGAAACTTGAAAATATTTTGTTTGAACTTTTTAAATATGTTGGTCGTCCAACACATATATAGATATTTTGTTTTTCATAGGAAACGTAGCATATGCCACAAGAAGTAGGAATAAGGTACAAAATTACCACCATAACGTTTGATATCAGCTTCGGTGTATTGGTTGTACGTATGATTGGTGGGGATCCAACTATTCTCAGACGTAAAAAAAATATTACCTTAAAGGTCCAAAATATAGCATGCTCTTTAAGAAACACTGTCGATGGAAAAGATTAAAATATTAATTTAGATCTTATTTTTTTATACATTTCTTTGCAAAGGACTGTTATTCTGGATATTTAAATAAGTACGTTTCCTATAAATATGTCGGGCCTTGTAATATGTTGAACTTTCTTCTTAGAATACTTCATTCTGTACCTTTTTATTTCGTGTTTCTGAAGAAAACTTCAGATATTTTCGAACTTCTATAAGGTACACATGCAGCTTACAGAACCATCATAATTCTCAATCTTTAAGATTGGCCTTTCGCATATCGTAATCATGGGTGCCATATGAGGAATGTGGGAAATACATGAGAACCATCCTCTCAGCTTAGGCTGACCAATAAAGATACAATTAACTAACATCATGTTATGTCTCAACGTAAAGTTCATCATGATTGCTTCACATCCTCACAAATGTCTCATAAAATTTCATATCTTGCCCTATGACATATGTATAACTATCAAAGATCGGCACTATCATGAAGTTCAATTTGAACCAGCTTGGACACACACACACACACACACACACACACACACACACACACATACATACATATATATATATATATATATATATATATATATATATATATATATATATATATATATATATATATATATGCATTTAGGGTGTAGGCGTAGTTGTAGCAGAACCATAACCTGTGTTATGCGAGCACCTTTCTAGACAATGAAATTGTCAGACACTGTCCATATTACCAGACATAAAGGGAACGCAACGTTTCCTATTTTATTATTTCATTTACTAGCTTTCATATGCGCCTGAAGTTGCCAGTGGTTGGTGACGATAGAGTAATATATATACATTTTAAAAATCCTGAATGTGTCATTTTTGTAAGACCCTATTATTATCTTTACAAATGCCTCCGGCTGTGCCCATATAGTAAATTAAACTAACGTCAAAGGAGGTAATGTGTAAAAGGGAAAAGAACATCCATTTAAAACATGTTTTAACAAATGTGCAAGTGAGCGAAGGCCTGATAAAAATATATGTGTGGTTCGAACAACGAAACAACAACAACAACAAAAATAGTTTCAAGCTGCCCTTCGCTAATAAAAATTGATTGACCATGGCTGGAAGATTTTATCGAGAAAGTGGCCGTCATGTGCCCTTATTTTACGGTAAAGTCAAGTCAAACACATCATTTTATTGCAACTTGTCTGGAGGGTTAACTTGGGCCGGGGAAAGAGCATAGCGTAGTTACGGTTGGTCGGTGAAACATCATAGCCCCGGTTGAAAGATTTTATCGAGAAAGTGGCCGTCGTGTACCGTTATTGTGCAGTGAAGTCAACTCGAACACAGCATTTTATTTCACCTTGTCTGGAGGGTTAGCTTGGGTCGGGGATACAGAGTAGCTGCATAGCTGCATAGCTGCATAGCCCCAGTTGAAAGATTTCATAAAGAAAGTAGCTGTCGTGTGCCGTTATTGTGCAGTAAAGTCAACTGAAATACAGTATTTTACTTCAGCTTGTCTGGAGGGTTAACTTGGGTCGGGGAAACAGAGTAGCTACATAGCTGCATAGTTGCATAGGTGCATAGCTCCAGTTGAAAGATTTCATGAAGAAAGTAGCTGTCATGTGCCATTATTGTGCAGTAAAGTCAACTGAAAAAAGCATTTCATTTCAGCTGGTCTGGAGGGTTAACTTGGGTTGGGTAAACAGCAAAGCTGCATAGCCATAGCCATGGTTGTTCAGTGATCGTTATCGTAATATTTTGCTAGGTTTCAGGTGTCCGTTCTCCGAGTTAACGGGGCAAATGCTCGTAAACTGACTTACTATCTTAACGTTAATTTTCCTGCTCAGTTGTGTCTGAAGCAGTCTTCATTGTTAGTTACAAATCCAAATGCGACAAGATACCTTGAGCCCACAAATCATGCACGTTGGTGAGCGCTATTTTGAACGTGGCACAATGCATTGCAGGAGAGTTGCACAAAAATATTATTTGGCTTGGATATCAAAGTGAATCTCGGCCACATCATAATTCATATCATTATTGATGCTCTGAAACATTTTCAAAATATATACTTTTGGTTTCATACATTATAAATCCCTTAAGATTGCCCCAATAGTATCATCAATTGCGAACCATTGGGTGCGGAACCCACATTTTTTTCAAAATGACAACACGATGCCAGTTAACAGTATCTTTAATGGTCAGACTGAGGGCGACTTCAGACACTGAAGTCCCCCCATGCTATGAATTAAGTAGCAGCACTCGGCACAGGAGCCAAGAGCCCTCACTCAAATTTGGAGCTTTGTGGAGAAGGTGGCACCAACAGTGGATACAGGTCCGAAGGTACTAGCGAGGTTTTTATATAACTGGTAATGAACCGCACGGGGAGGTGTTGTACGGAAGCTCTATATGTGTCAAAAGCAATTTGAACTTATTATCACGGCAGGTGTAGGCACAATTCATTATAATAAGCCTTTGAACATCAGAAAGAAGCCATGTTCTGCAGCGATAGACATTTAACTCACA
The DNA here is from genome assembly GCA_964020975.1 of Hermodice carunculata. Taxonomy (NCBI): domain Eukaryota; kingdom Metazoa; phylum Annelida; class Polychaeta; order Eunicida; family Amphinomidae; genus Hermodice; species Hermodice carunculata. Next base: position 1,099,975 of record OZ026615.1, on the reverse strand, counting down.
ACTCACAATTTCAGCAGAATATTAATATAAACACTTGGCAAGTAATAAAGGAAAAGCAGCTGTTGGATGCGTTGAAGCTAGAATGACAATTTGAGTTTGCGAACCGGACACGCGTTATAAAAAGAATGCTTGTTCTAGTTTTTGGACACCCATTTCACTACTGATAGGCCGATCATCGTTTCAAACAAAAAATTTTCTCCCATAGTTACCCATGTGGAAAAAAATCGCTCCCAACATATGTGTGGAACGAGTTTACGACCAAAATGAAATAAAAGAGAGATTCCTATTGGTTGTTGTGTTATTCGTAAGCCTATCAGAGTACGTAAGATAGAAAACTAACTGAAAGTTCTTTCTTGAGTGACGTACCTTAGCAACGCAATGTTGAAAGTGAACAAAATGGAGTCGAAAAGGGCTGGTGCAAGCAGGCTAAACCAAGTAGGTTTTTGACAAAAATAGGATTTAACGCTCTATGGGAGGAGCAAATTCCACATGGCCGTGTCATAAGGAATGGATTTAGACACCACTCGTTTCAAACCGTTCATTGCTCGCTAAAGGCATACAGTGAACGGTTTTAAAACTCATGCTGTCTAAATCCATTCCCCATGACATTGACACGGCCGTATGGAATTCTATATTTCTACGTGGATTGATAAATACATTACCAAATGTCTAAAATATATGTATAATCGGAATAAACAAACTTTAGCCTTTGTGGATTTAGCCATTCAATAAACAAGATGAGAAGATGAAATACTTACTCTGGTTCACGAAAAATTTCGAAAGTCTTAAAACTAACATTAACCAGACAATGTGTAATTCAATTTTGACACTTTTTTAAGTTGACCTCGTTTGATTATATTCCATCCACAATGATAATGATTAAAATAACAGTGATAACTCGATTCATGGCTTCCTTTTAACCGTCTGAGAAAGCCATGTGGAAACGCATCTCCTTTTCACCTTGTGGTAGCTAAATATGACAAGACAGCTTCGGACTATGAGGGGAGGACTCTTCTCAGTGATGCGCCAATTATGAGATTTTATTTTGTGTTTTTGTACCATGATAAATATTTGAAGAAAAATGGTGGTCTTTACCTATGATATTACAATTCGGTACGCTTTGAACGTATTTTATTTTAAACAAGTGCCTCCGGCTGTGCCCATGTAACAAATTAAACTGAGGTCAAAAGAGGTAATGTGTGAAAGGGAAAGAACATCCATTTTAAACATGTTTCAACAAATGTCCAAGTTACCTTAGCCCTAGCAAAAATATATGTGTGGTTCCGGTAACCTGACAGATCTTACTAAAAAGGCCCGACCCTAAAATCAATGGAAAAAAAAAAAATCAAACCGCATGTCCGTAATGAAAATTGCTTACCCCAGGCTAGTGCTACAAACCGAGTAAGAGATCCAAGTAGCCCAAAAAAGTACATTTGATTTCAGTGGCCCAAATGAGACACAAGTGACACAGAGGATAAAAGCGAGCCCCTGAAGGCATGCTGGAGGGGGGGGGGGGGATGGGTGTCTGGGGCATGCTTACCAGGAATGTTTCAAATTGGAGCATGCAAAATGGCTCATTCACAATGAGTTTCGAGTGGAAAATCTTGCCTTGACATGGCTGACGAAATCACAACATTTGAGTCATTATTATACTGATTTCGCTATTTTCCCTGATTGTACAAAAAATCTGTCGGAAATTAGCAAAACTTAGTAAAATATAAATTAAAGAAAAAAATCGCATGTTTTCAATTAAGATAAGACAATTTTTATATACATGTAACGCTTTAGAAAACTTTTGCGCACATATTCATTATGTTTATTAATTCGGGAAAAATTTACAGATAAATTATACTGCAAATAGTAAGCTGTGTATTTTCTTTACAAAAGCAAGAGGAAAAATACATCAAGATAATGACAAGGCCTAAATGTCCTAAACTTTAATCACTGAATGTTGATTGATTGATAATATTTTATTCATGCACATGAAAAGAGTGTACAATTGACATACTAAAATACATAAAATCTATAAAAAACATAAAAAACATATATATTAGGACACATATGCCAGCAAGGTGTCATATAATTGCTGAAAGCACACCAAACTATGGTGCATGAAATGGGAGCACCTACTTCTACCAAAACCTAGGGAATCTTGCCTGGGCTCATTCCCACGGTGGGCCACAACATGAAAATAGCAAGTATGAAGTCAGAAAAATCTTAAGTTGCTTTGCACAGGTTTGTAGCTGACATCTTTTCATTATTTATGGATTAAAATATAGGTCTAAATTTTCAATAAATCAATATATAAATAATAAACATAAGCAACAAGGCCTAATTTTTATAATGCTAAGATACTGACATTATAAATATATAAAGCGGTCCCTCTCCGGTACTCCCGTTTCCTGCATCAAGAATGATTTAACCTTTTTTTGAAAATGTTCTCACATTCACTCCCTTTGATATACCCTAGTAGGTTCTGCATGATATAATCATGGTACAGTAGTGCCTGCAATAACCGACCCCAGTGCCCAGAGTTGGGCGACCACCTGGTCAAAACGACGAGTTTTTGTTGGCACGGACACTTTTACAATGTTGAATGACCTGACGCGAACGACCACAGTGCTGTCCAACAGGAAAACTCTGTAGCAAAATTTAGATTCCCTTGAGCATTTTTTTCAACTTCTTAACATAAGAAACATTTTTATCCTTTTGGATAAATTGTGTAGCATTTTTCAAGAACTGTGAAGCAACATTGTGCTACAATGCTCCAGTTGGACAGCCCTGGACCACATGCAACACGCGACCAACGACCAGCAAAATCACCCCACAAACTACCACCCATAAAAAAATAGGCGGTCGTTTTAATCAACCGCAACTGAGTTGTAAACTAATAGAAAAGCTGGCCAACGTGTGCTGTTATTTTGCACTTACATCAACTCAAACACAGCATTTTATTTCAACTTGTCTGGACGGTTAACTTGGGCCAGGGAAAAGGCATAGCTGCTGCAAAAATCCACGGTGGTGCGGTGATCGGAATCTAAGGTTCCAGGTGTCCGTTCTCCAAGTTACCAGGGGAAACGGTCGTCAATGTATCTTTTAAAGATGGCTTACTATCTTAACTTTAATCTCCCTGCTCGGTTGTGTCTGAGGCAGTTATCATCATTAGTTATAAATCCAAATGCAACACAATACCATGGCATGCATGCACACACGGTGAGCGCCATTTTAAACATGGCACAATGCATTTCAGGAAAGGAAATTTTTATTTGGATATCACAGTGAATCGAGGCCACGTGTTTTAAGCACTGTTTGCAATGTGCATGGATGAAAGTGAACGTGTTGGGCTGAACATGACAAACATTCCAATTCTGCACAGCATCGTGTTCAATCTCAAAATGCTTGACATGTGGTCGTTCGCTGTGTGTTGACCACTGTGAGTATAGTATACCTGAACTCATTCTCCATTAAATTTGACCACTACATAGTGCTGCTGTCATTTTCTGAATTAGGACGAATAAAATTGGTGAGCATATATGAATATGTTAGCATTGCTACAACAGACATAGCAGCAAATATCAGGGTCCTCACTCACTCATTCTTCATTTTAATTTTTGGACAGTCAGTTTTATCTGGTGTCCCCTTCTGTGAAGGTAGTACACAATTATACTATTTAATATACTTTCATATACAAGTCTTGTAATTACAAGCAAATATTTATTTTTAATTCCTTACTATTATTTCAATTCTTACATTCCTAAACTTCAAGTGGGTCGTCGTCACCAAATGTAGGGAGGGGCAAGGCAAGCGGCCGCAATAGGAGACATTCATCTTTAACTGCGATCCTGCTCACTTCAAGTGTTGTTGGGGCAAGAGACTGATGCTTCCACCATGATCAGGGCAGATTTGTATTATATACTATATAAACATCCATAAATATAACCTTTTCAACCAAAAGAGAATTCATTTCTAATCAATTCAGGCGTCCTTTGTGTTTCAAATATACGTTAAACATTTTCTTAAGATTATTCTGTGTTCGTGATGTTTATTTTATTGAAAAAGTACCTTTGACCATGCTAAATACATGGATCTGCCCTGATGCAGGTGGCTCCCTCTTTTGCTCAATTGGTGTTAGAGTAGCACCGCATTTAAATATGAATACATCCTATACATGTTTGATGGATTCCTGCTGAAACAGCTTGGGAAGAAAAGACCAGTGGCCATATTGATGAAACCAATCTAAGTTCAAAATTCAACTGAGTTCAAAATATTTGACTGTAACTATGGTAAGACTTGAGATACTTTTCTGTTTTTTCCTTGACACTTATGTCCATTTTGAATAAACTTATAATGAAAGTTTTGAACACTTTTATCCTTATTTAACTAGCATTTCCGTTAAAAGAATGTAGATGACATCTACATTCTCATGATTAACAGTATTTTCTATGAACAAAATGCAAAATGAGTGTTACCCCAGTTACAGTTCAATTTTTGTTTTATGAATACGGCCATAGGTTCCCAAGGCACGCATTAACTGGTATGCATTTCTCCGTATCTTTCTATAGCTCAGCTGATCTTACTCTGTGGGTATCCATTGTCGATTCGCAATTCACATTTTTAACTCGTCTAACTGTGAAAACCTTGAAAAAAAAGCCAACAATATAAGCCAAGTCGCATCTCAGCCCAGTCCAGAGACCGGCTGATTGAGGTCAGAGGTCATTCAACACAGGAAGTGTCCTCTTCCCATTCAACTTTTTAAGTTACCGTGGTAACCAGAACCAAACTTTTCATTTTTATCAACTTCTTGGACTAGTTTCATGGATATATTAAAACTGTATGGCCTCTACATGAAGACAAACATTAGCAACCTTCTTGATAAATGAATACGCGGCCATCCGAAACAATCCTTTTCAAAGCTTTATGGTTTATCTCTTTACATTTCTATTGGCCAGTTGTCGACGTCTGAGTTAACTCCAGATTATCAGAACCTGAGGTTAACCAACAGTTAACAGAAAGGTGGGTTTGTACACACGCAATTGCAAGTGGACATCGAGTAACATTATGCCCCAAGGCATGGTTAACTCTGAGTTATCATTTTGTGACCGTCCTATTTATGGGCAAAGACACTTTCTGTTGGGGTTTTACTCTTAATATATGCAAGTGTTCGCTTCAATGTATCATTTTTCATTGTTTGTGGCCTATATTATATAGGGCCAGGTTGGCCGTAAAATAGATCAGAGGGTGACTCTCACAGGATATGTGGGAAGAATCATGGATCACCATCTGGCTCGCCTTCGTTTTATTGACTTGGTAGAAAGAGTTACAAGAAGTCCGCACCTTCAAGATAGAAGCATCTAGGGCTCTGTCCGGTAGTGCTTTTTAATACCCGGGTACCCGCGGGTATTAACCGCCCCATTGGATTGCATAATCTATCCACACATTAATTTGCTTTAGTATATTTCTCGTAGACGAACTGCAATACTGGAACTGGTTTTTTTTGTTTTGTTTTTTTTAATCATTAATATATGTCTTGCGCTTGACTTGTTCTCCATTCCTCGTAAATACTCTTCAAACCTGGGACTGGGAGCCTTGATCCCGTGGGCTTCCATCAGCCATGATGTCAGGTTTATAATATTCTGCAAATGAAATCGGAGAGCCTCACTTTGGAATCTTAAAAAATCAAGCCTGTCGTGCCGCATCACACGGGATTATCTATCTATCTATCTATCTATCTATCTATCTATCTATCTATCTATCTATCTATCTATCTATCTATCTATCTATCTATCTATCTATCTATCTATCTATCTATCAATCCATCCATCAATCCATCCATCCATCCATCCATCCATCCATCTATCTATCTATCTATCTATCTATCTATCGGTCTATCTTTTCTATTCTATTTATTTATCCGAAATATATTATATATATACATATTCTATAAT